>CABHPQ010136352.1:9385-47868 GCA_902168405.1 Peromyscus aztecus
ACACACACACACACACACACACACACACACACACACACACACACACAATTTCCTCTCTAGAAGAGGATTAGAAGTGTGGGAGGGAAAAGCGTAGTACCTGCTATTCTCCTATCATTCTTTTAGCTCTTTGATCTTCCCAAATATGAATGTTTTACTTTCTTTCAAATTGTTTTATGATTTTTTTCTTGCTATGTTTTTCTTTATACAGTTTAATAACCCTTCTGGAAACTAGTATACTATGCTGTATTCTAATAGTATATTAAAATATAATAGAATCGGGCCAGTACCTGGATCAGCAGGTAAAAGAGCTTGCTGAAAAATCTGGCAACCTGTATTTTATTCTTAGAACACACATGGTAGAAGAGAGAACTAAAGTTATCCCCAAAATCATCCTGTAACCTACACACACACACACACACTAAATAGATAGATAGATAAAAATAAATGTAATTTTTAAATTTTTATGACGATATAACATAATTAACTCCCTATGAATGTCCTTACGTTAAGGACATTGACCTTAAGCAATTTAGTCAATCATTAGTTGTTGACCACAGAACCCAAACCCAAGCATGTCAGATAATTATTATATTTTCCTCCTTTAAGTGATATATTATAAACTAATGATCCCTAGAAGAGTAACCATACCCAAAGACAGCCTGTTCCTCACAAAGTATATTGGCCTCAGGAACACAATTTGCCCTACTTTTCAGCAGGAAATTGTCGTTGAGTACAGATGGAGTGTTTAATGACACATCATGGCAGTCTGTTGCACACTGAATCATTTCAACCCAAATTAACCTTTCATTGGGTAGCTGCAATTTACCTTTCCAACACATTTCTTTCAGTATTTTTATTCAGAAGTTCTTTATTTTAGCAACATCTGTCATCCAACATTTTTTTTTCTTGTCTAGAACACTCTTGGTCACATCATGTTCCCAGCATACCCTCTCTGTTCTCTTCATCCTTCTTAATGTTACCTGCCTCTCAGTAATCAGCAGTTTGGGATCAACAAAGATACTGTTAGTCCTGAAGTAGTTAATTCTCTAAAGACTTGATATTTTAATAGATCATGAACACAAGTAGGTTTGTGACTATAATAGAAAGAACTGAAGCTATTTCTGCAATGTATATTCAAAATGTCAAAAGTCCATGATAATACATGTGACATTGACTGAGAAAGAATAGAAAACATTATCTGGAGAGGGATCACATGAAACATATTTCAAGGAATGCACACAGCTTTCTTTCGTAGCTTGACTATGAAGGTTGGCAATATGAGTAAAATTCTTTGGGGGCATCTTTAAGGATAAGGGAGAAGTGTGGTTTGTCTAGGAGATAAAAAGTTATGTATAGGAAATAAATTAGGAGATGTATTTGTAGATACAAGTTGGCTGTATGGTAGAAGGTCTTGACTTCAAATCCATATTTGCTACCTTGATAGGCAGGAGAAGCACCTAAATGTTAAGTGAAGTGCCCTGATGAGGGCATCACTTTAGAAAGGATAAATTAATAGTAGCCTTTAAGATTTCTTCATTTAAAGAAAATAAAAGCAAAGGAAAGTAGACAAAAAACTGCTGTAGCAATCAAAGTGGAGAGTTGTAAAGGGGAAATAATTAAGGAAATGGAAGAAGGATGGAGATGGACAGGGGATCCATGTGATTTGATAACTCCATCTCTTTCTTATGCTGAATACAAGGAAAGGGACTTCAGGTTTCATACCTGTCAGACCAAAGAAATGATAGGAGCAAGATGGGGAAGGGGTTCCTTGAATATGTTCTTAATTCACTGAGTTAAATGTCAATGTGATATGAAAACGGAAGCCAGCAGCAGGACATTGCAGGGAGTATTGGAAGCTGAAAGATGAAGACAGGATGGACACTGGTGGACATTGGTTGCCACAATGAATTTGAAGCGTGGTAAGTGTAGAGAGTAAACACACCTGAACTTAAAATGGTAAGCAGGTGAAGGCAGGTGGATTAAATTGATCCCTAACACAAAGACGCCATTTCATCTACAAAACTAGGAAGAACGCCCTGTCCTCTGCCCTCTGGGCAACTTCATGACATGTGCAGTTGTGCAGATGCTGTGGACTTTTCCTGTAGAAGCAGAATCTGCCAAAAAGCACATGATGGCATGCCAACTGGCCTCAAGGCACTCTTGATCTTTTCCTACCTCCTGATCCTTCCAGAAACCCCACTGACTAAAGCAGACTGATTCAGCTCCATGTACTGAATGAGCTGCCAACTAAGGGGTGTTAATCCTAACTTCTATGTTCAGGGGTTTGCCACAAAAATGAAGTTAGAATTTTAACAGCATTAAGCAATGCCGTATAATAAAAGAGGATTTGCTTTACAATTAGAAAGACCTAGACATTTATTTTATCTGACTACTTAGTATTTGTGCCATTCTGGGCAAATTAATTTCTATACTCTTTAATTTTCTCATAATAATATGTATTTCATAGGGCTTAAGTGTGGCATAGATATGTCCATATGAAACAAGTACAATATACATAAAATGGGCGACTCCTACTCTTCCACCTCTTTGTCCACTCATATATATGGCTGTGCATGTGATATGGTGTGGTTTTTTTTTTTTTTGGAGGAGTTCTATTTTTCCATCTTCCCCATAGACTTTCATGTTCAAATAACATTTTTAATTAATTAATTTATTTACTTACTTATTTTACATACTGGCAGCAGTCTCCCCTCCCTCTCCTCCTCCCAGTCCCTCACCCACACCCCTGCCTTTGTCCCTACCTACCCTCAATTCACTCCTCTCCCATTTCTGTTCAGAAAGGGCAAGCCTCCCATGAATATCAGCAAAGTATGGCATATCAAGTTGTAGTAAGACTAAGCACCTCTCCATGTATTAAGACTGGGCAAGTTCCCCCTTGTATATTGTAAAAGTGGACTGGTACATGCTTTCTGTCTCAGGGAGAACATGGACCCAGTTCTGCCTTGGAAATATTCTGCTTCAAAGATATTTCTTTGAGGGGTTTGGATAGCTGATTCAGAAGACAAAATTTCTCAAGTCTCGGGTACTCAGACCCCTTGATGAAAACAAGCCAAAGGCTCTGTTCCTCCAGCCCTCATAGCTCTGCTTCTCCATCATCACTCTTCTCATTGCAGACATCACAAACTCACCAGGAAGAGCAGAGTCTCTAGGAAAGGCGTCCACAAGAGAAGGATAGCACATTTCTAAAAATTACAGCTTAAAGAAACCCTTCAAAATCAGAAACTTACTGGAGCTGGAGAGATGGACACAGACAGTGGTGAGCCACCATGTGGGTGCTGAGAACCAAACCCAGGTCCTCTGCAAGAACCATGAGAGGATTTAACTGCTGAGTATTCTCTCCAACCCCTTGAGATATTTTAATTCTGGAAGAAGTTTGCTTATTTTATTACTTTCAATAAATGTTTGTTGATTGACTACTATCTTATAGTTAATGTGGTGTGCCTTCATGATGAACAGTAGGTAAGATATGAAACACCTCTCCCACTGAACTTACATCCTACTAGAGGGATAGGCAAAGCAAACAAATAACAACTGCTGGTATATGCCTATAATCCTAGAACTTGAGAGGTGGGACAAAAGGATCACAAGTTCAAGGTCATCCTTGGCTACATGGTGACTTTGAAACCAATCTGGATACACAAGATCTTTTCCAAAAATGGAAGCGGGAAAGAGAAAGAGAGGAGGGAAAAAAGAGAGGAAGGAGGAAGAGGCAGAAGGAAGGAAAGAAGGAAGCTCAATAGAGCATATGGCAGTAAAAGAGATAAACCCCCAAACCCTACAATATTACTGAGCTATGTGAATATTCCCCTTCTAAAACTGGAGATGTTGAGTTAGAGTCCATTATTTTAACACTCATTTCTATAAAGAAGTCATTGAGTACTTTGAATGAGTTTCTCTTACACAACCAACAGGAAGAAAATGGCAGCTGAGGTAGCTAATTTGTTTATTTTAAGTGCTAACTACAAAAAAAGCAGTAGGTATGTAAAGATAGCTGTGAAAATATCCCAGGGTATATTGAATGTCTACATTTCTTGTTTCATTTCTGCAGAGATAATGGATTAAAAGAAGTTCAAGAATATGCCACAGAACTCTGGAGGTTGGAAAAATGGAATAATGAGGAAACGGTGCAAGCGCTGGTGGGAGTCCCGAGGGAACCCTGATAGTGGTGGTGGCCGGAGCACGGCGCCAGTGATGAAGGTGAGTGACTCAGTGTCGATACAAGAGCTTTACACGTGAAAAAAGAACCTTGCAAACACAGCAGGAGCAAAGAAACAGGTGCAGCCTATTTGGCCCTCAAATAGAAAGCTTAAATAACTGAGGCAATAAAGAAAGGAAGAGACAGAGACAGAGGGAGAAAGGAAGAGAGAGAGAGAGAGAGACAGAGACAGAGACAGAGACAGAAAACAAAGAAATGAAGACTGCTTATGAATAAGAATTTTAACTTTCCCCAACATTCTTTATACCCATTAGAATGACCCTAATCATTAGATGATCTATTTGAATCCACTGTAAAGCTTTGTAAAAACATCAAGTTTCTACTTCATTTTATCAAACTCCTGAGTCTAATCTTGTAAGGACAGCACCCAGAACTCTGATTTGGATTTGGATACAGCCCAATACTATATTCATAAGCTTCTACTCTGGTTTCAGGGTTGGTCAAACATTATTTCTTCTGGGCCCAAGCCAATGGGGCTTCTTCCTCCTCAACTGCACAGTCTATTTATACTTTAACCTTTTGCTTCGGGTTCTGTCACCTGATTCCCACCCCCACAGAAAATGTAACCCTAAAGTGTGATTCTTCCACAAACAAGGCACCTTAGAATAACTCAATGTGAAGAGCTGTGTTTTCTCAAGTAGCCCAAACCTTTAAACTTTCTGAAGAGTAGCTGATATAAAATATACCTATAGAAAATATCATAGTAACTTCAATTTCAAGTATTATGTCTTCAGAAGTGATGAAACTTAAAAGAAATTTGAACGTTGCTAAATGGTATATGTAAGCATAATGGTCCAAAAGAAGGAACAAACAAGCTGGTCAAAGACACAATATGTTTGACAAGGTGTGTCACTTAGGTTGTATCAATTCCAGCTAACTCTTGCATCACAAATACAATAGGAACATTATTTGAGCAGAAATCATAATTATTTTAAAGACAGGTCTCAGAGATAAAATCATCCTGAGTTGAAGTGTGACATTTGATAGTGCAATATTCAATGTTCAGAGAGGGATGTATGACATTCTAAATCTGTGGGTTTGGATAGAACAATTTTCTAACAGAGATCCGGACACGGGCTGTCCTAAAATGTCAAAGTCAAACAGTGCCTGGGGAACTGTCTTAGGATTTCTATTACTATGATAAACACCATGACCAAAAGCAACCTGAGGAGCAAATGGTTTATTTCATCTTCCACTTCCAGGTTAACTATCTGTCACTGAGGAAAGTCAGGGAAGGAACTCCACCAGGGCAGGAACCTGGAGGCAAAAACTGATACAGAATCCACGGAGGACCATTATTTTCTTATACAACTCAGGACTGCCTGCCAAAGCATGGGACTGACTTCTTCAGGATGGGTTCTCCCACATCAATCAATAGTCAAAATAATGCCCCCAGAGGTTTCCTTACAGGGCAATCTTATGGAGGCTTTTTTTTTTTCAATTAAGTTTCTCTCTCTTTGAGAATATGCCTAGGTTTATATCAAGTTGACAAAAAACAGCCAGAATAGGAACCTAATAATCTGTATGGATCAGGTCGCACCATGAATGGTGGTGGCCTATCCCCCTTCCACCAGGAAATCCACAGAAAATGCATTAACTGTTCATGGAAACACAAAGCTTTTCTGCCAAGTAAGCATGCACTTCCAATTTTATTACCTAGAAATATCTCCACATTATTTAGGTTTACAAATTCCTCCCCAGCTTAGTCACTATTAAATATTTGACTAAATACTTAAATCTAAGAAAGACTCTAAAAATTAATTAATAACTGTTCTGGCCCCAAATATAGGTAAGTTCTCTTAAATATAGTTCTCTTGTGAAAATTATGGTATATTTATAGGATGAATCTTCATGCAGCTTTTAAAAACAGTACTAAGGCTGAGCAATGCTACTGAATGCTTAGTATGAATGGAAACAAGCATAGAGAAATCCAGGGCAGTACATGGCCATGCCTCAGCACTGGGGATATGGAGGCAGGAGGGTAGGGGTTCAAGGATAGCTTTAGTTACATGAGAGACCATCTCAAGAAGCATAAAAAGAATGCAAAATTATCCACCAGAGAACAACCCAGGCTTTAAGTGAAAATCTACCTTATTTCAAGACCTGTACTCTTCTTAATGTTCTTTGTTTTCACAGGAAAAATAATAAACTAATTTATTATGTCTTGACATATGTACATAATTTTGAATGATTTAGTCATCCAAATTGGCATAATTATCACCCTGCTTATTGTTTTAGGTGAGAAAACACTTGAAATTCACCCTTTTAGTTACTTTGAAATACACTGTTATTCACTGTTAGCTGTAGTCACCTCTGCCATGCCATAGAATCCAAGGCTTCTTCCTTCTTACATCACTGAAACGTTGGGCCCTCTGACTAGCAACTCCCTCCGCCTCAACCCCAGCCTCTGGCAACTGTCATTCTCTCTCCACATGTAAGAGCCTATGGTGTCTGCCCTTATACGCCTATCTAATTTCATTTTCCACAATATTCTTTGGAGTTCAGGCACACTGATACAAAGGACAATCCAGCCATTTTAAAGACTGAAGAGTATACTGCAAACACATACCCCAGTTTCTTTATTCATTCCCGTGTGATAGAAACTTGCATTGATTCCACATTCTGGCGATTATGAACATAAGATGGGCCACAACTTTTGGTGATTTAACTGAATGTTTGTTACTGTATGAGGGTATGAAATATATGTGCAAACAACAGAAACCATGCTTCAGATTTTGAATTTTGATCTTTTCTCGGGTTAGTCACACTTCTTTGTCTAAATGCCAGGCAATGATCATAAGTCTAGCAATAGATGATCTCTAGTAGTTTGTGCTGTCAAAATGGTTTGGATGCAGGCATTCAAAAGATTCCTTGCTAAGTTCAACACTTACTGGGTTTTGTGTTAGATAGTGCCACCTAACTTTAACTTAATGTTAATGATACATTCAAGGTAACCTATGTTGAGCTGCAGTGCTTCCTAGATTAGCATAGTAACTGCACCTTCACCCTGCAAAAGTCTTCTTGATATAGCCTTGAAATTAGCCTGTTGGTAATTTGTTAAAGGATATTTGCACCTGCTTTCATCAGAGAGATTTTCTTTCCTCAGTGTCCTTGCCTGGCTTTTCTACTTGGGAAGTTCTAGATCTATAGAATGAATTTGAAGCATTCTTTCCACTTTAGGTTTTTGAGAGATTTGGGGAAAGATTGAGTTCTTTACTGTTAGGACTCGGGTTTGAAGCTATCCGGTCCCTGGTTTTTCTTTAACTGTACATTTTATCACTGACTCAATTCCATCATTTACTGTTGGTCTGAGGTGCCTTAGTCTTGGTAAATTCTATGAATCTAGGAATTAACCTATTTCTTTTGGAGCATACAATTCACTGATACATAATCGTTTACAGCAGTTTCTTAGGATCTTTTGGATGTCTCTCCTGTTGAAGCGTTTCTTCTTCTAATCCTAACTTTATCCCTTTTCCTAGTTAGTCTAAGGGGTTGTTGATTTTGATTATCTTTCTACATTTCTTATTGCTTAGTTTTATTTTTTACTCTCACCTTTCTTGCATTTGTTTACTCTCTAGTTTTTGTTACTTCTTTCTTTCTGTTTAGTTCAGCCTTAATATTTATTTTCCTAGCTCCTTAAAGTTAACTGTTAAATTTCTTATTTTTTTTTGATGAGTGTTTATGGCTATGATTTTTCCTCTGAGGACTGTTTCTGTTGCTTTCTGTATGTTCTGCATTATGTTTTCATATTTTTTAGTCCCTCCTTTATTGTATGACTCATTGGTTATTTGGGAGAAAACTTTAATTTTCATGCAGCTGAAAATTTTCCCATTTTTCTCCTGCTGTTACCATCTAGTTTCATGCTCCTGTAAATGGAGAAGAGCCTTGATATGATCCCAACCTCAGGTGTCTGTCTGAGTTTCTTCTCCTGTGGCTGTGATAAAATACCCCGATGAAAGCAATTTGAGGGAGAAGGGGTTTATTTTGGACTCCAGGTTCCAAGTTGCAGTCCTGTCAGAGAAATCAGGATGTCAGGGACTGGAGGCCGCTGATCACATTGCACACACAGTTAGAAAACAGAACACTGAATGGTTACATTCAACTCACTTTCTGCTTTTTATACAGCTCAGAATTCTAGATCACACCGAGGGGACAACTGACTTTAACCATGATGGTTGTTATTTTAAGAACTGTTTACTGTTCTAACATATGATCTCTCCTAGAGAACACTGTGGTTTTGAAGCAAATGTGTTTTGTGCTGTTATTCAGTGCAACTGCCAACATTTGTGGATTTTTCTCATTTGGGCTGACATATAACTGAAGCCTAATCTTTTCTCATTGATTCTGACTGGATGACCTGCCTGTCTGGTAAGGTGAGGTTTTATGTCTCCTGACTGTTACTGTGTTCCACTCTCTCTCACACCCTTCAGATCATACGTAGTTATTTTATATATGTAGGTGCTCCAGCATTGGGCACATATATTTATAATTGCTGTTGCTTCTAGATGAATTTACCCTTTTGCTGTTATGCAATGGAATTCTCTCATCTCTTTCACAATTTTTAAATTTTAAGGTCTGTTTTTCTACATGTTTCACTATACCTTCTCTTTTGTTTTCATTTATCTAGAATATCTTCCATCTCTCTACTTGCAGTTTCTATGGTCCCTTACTAATAAGTTAAGACTTTTACAGCAGTTTAAAGTCATGTATTCGATTTCTTTTTTAGTCCATTCAATCACTACATCTCTCGATTGGATGACAATCCACTTAGGGCAATTACAGATAGATGGGAACATTTACCACCACTGTGTAACATGTTTTCTGGTCGCTTTATAGATAGCCTAGGATTTTTTTCTTTCCTTTGTAATTTCTTATAATTTGGGATTACAATATAATTATACCACTTCCCCTTCCCTTGTTTGGCAGCTTTCTGTGATGGAACAGTTTACATTTTTGTTGTTACTGTTTTACACAAGTATTATAGTCTTTTGCTTTTTGATCCCCCAGAAGCTCCAATAAAAACAATTAATCCTTTTGTTTCTAGATTTTTTTTTATTTTTATGCATGTGAGTGTTTCCCATGCATTTATCTATGCATACCACATGAATGCCTGGTGCCTACAGAGGTCAGAAGAAGATGGTAGATCCCTTAGGACTAGAGTGATAAATAGTTGTGAATCACCTTATGGATGCTGGGAGCCAAACCACAGTCTGATGCAAGAAGAAAATATGCTCTTAACCACTCATCCTCTCTCAGCCCCAACAACTAATAATTATAACAAGCTATTTTAAGTTCACTGCAACTTAAGTCGCTTACAGAAACTACAGGGTCACTCCATTTTATAATGTTTATTTCAAATTTTACATCTTTATGTAATTTGTCTACATTTGTTTTTAATGGTTTTCCTTCTTTTAATCCTCATACTGAAGACCAAATGCCCTTCCTTACCACGCTCAAAGTATTACAGTATGTTGTATACGGCTATATACTATTGACACCGATGACTTTGGAACCTTCCTGTTTTATTTCATTTCCTAGCAGCTTTGCACTTCTGCTTAGAGAACACCTTTAGAAATGTCTGCAAGACAAAAAAGAAGTGAAGTTCTTTGATTTTCATTCGGGGAAATCTTTCCACCTCCCTCGTTTATTTCACTTGTTTGTTCGTTGTTTTTAGACAATTCTGACTTTGTAGCTTAAGCTGGTCTCCAATTCTTGGCCATCTTAGTGCCTGAGCCTCTTGAGTGCTATTGGAGGTGTAAATTACCAGTCTCTTTGACTTCGGATGGACTGTTTGTCCAGGTAAAGACTCAGTCTACAGGTTTTTCCACTTCTTTTCCTACAGAACTTTGTATACACAATTCATCTCTCTTGGACAGCAGGCTTCTGATGAGAAGTCTTCTAAGAGCTACTACTTATATGACCTTCTCTAAACTTGATGTTTCTTATCTCTTGTTGCTTTCAGAATCCCTTTTGTTGTTGTTGTTGTTGTTGTTGTTGTTGTTGTTGTTATGGTTGATCATGATATGTGTCAGTGAATCCTCTTTGGGTTGAATTTGGGTGAAGACTTCACAGATTCCTGTATCTATTATTATCTTTCACTAAATTTAGGAAAACTTCAACCATTGCTTCCTTAATTTTTTTTTTTGAGACAAAGTTTCTCTGTGTAGATTTGGTGCCTGCCCTGGATCTCACTCTGTAGACCAGGCTGGCCTCAAACTTACAGAGATTCACCTAGCTCTGCCTCCCAAGTGCTGGGATTAAAGGCGTGTGCCACCACCACCCGGCCTTGTTTTTTCTTCCTATTCTCTATTTTGTAATGAAATGTCCTCTGAATAAACCTTTGGTTTCTTGGTGGTGTCTTGATAATTCTCAAACGCCTTCTTATTTTTTTATTCCTGTCCTTTCGATAATAATCCCAGTGACTTGTGTTTGAGCTCAATGATATTTTTGCATGACCAAATTGAAGTTTCGAGTTGAACTTCTTGCCTCAGTTGCTGTGCTCTTTATCCCTTAGGCAAGTATTATTTGTTTCTCTTTGTCAAAATTTTTACTTTGATCATCAAGTTTTAGTTTCCAGACTTCATTTAATTTTCTATCTGTATTTTCTTGCAACTCTCTGAATTCCATTCAGAATTGTTCTGAACATTAGACCCTGGTTCCCCCACATTGGTGCCTGTGAATTGTATGA
The DNA here is from genome assembly GCA_902168405.1 of Peromyscus aztecus. Taxonomy (NCBI): domain Eukaryota; kingdom Metazoa; phylum Chordata; class Mammalia; order Rodentia; family Cricetidae; genus Peromyscus; species Peromyscus aztecus. Next base: position 20,311 of record CABHPQ010136352.1, read on the forward strand.
CAGCTTCCTATTCTGACTTTTACAGGTATTCTTTACTGGAAATTCAGCTTACCTGGCTAGTCTAGCTTAGGGTACTAGATGGATCACCTAAGAGCAACTCCTAACAGGGAAATATTGCTATAAGATTCTCTAGTGTTATTAGGTTACTTCCTGTGCCCTGAGATGCTTCAGAGTCAGGTGAGGCCACTGGCCAGAATGTAGTCAGTCAGTGCTCTTCAGGCAGGATGAGCTCTCTGCCACATCCTCTGATCAAACAAGATGTAGGGCTGTTTCCTCTGAGTGGAGAGTAGTGTGGGGTGGCAACTGTAGTGGGAAAGCTTTCAAAGCAATAGTCAAGGTTTTATAAGGTCTCTGGGGTTGATGTTCAGCTGCCAGGGATGGAATGAGTCAGATGTACCTGTTCTGGCATTCCAACCTTTGGAACACTCAAGCAGAGCCCCTGCTACTGCACCACAGAGGTTGGGTGAGGGCATAAGTTCCCATATTGGCAGACTGATACTTTGCCTCCCCCACTCAACATATTTTTCTCATCACTGTGAACAAATATCTGACAGAGCGACTTAAGCCAGAACTTTACTTTGGATCACAGTTCAGAGGATATAGTTTATCATGGTGAAGACATGACAGTGACAGGAGTTTGCAACAATGGCTTTGTCATGTGTACTGACCAGGAAGCAGAGAGACTCCGGGTTAGAAGCGGGGCAGGACTATAAACCCTCAATACCCATTCCCAGTGACCTACTGCCTCTAGATGGACCACCTTCCAAAGGTTCTGCAACCATCCAAAATGGTGACAAAGTGTTTAAACACATTAGTCAAGGCAGGGGCATTTCATCTTTAAACTATAATCTTAAAGACTTCAACAGAAAGCCAGGGGCTTGTAGGCCACAGGTCAGGGACTTGAGCCTGGGAGGTTGACAGACTCTGTTTATAGCAAAACTATTCTAGTATCAAGTTTCTCAGTTCTACACCTCCATCAGTCAGAATACAGCACCACCAACCACTTTCACATTGGTCCATGAGGTGTTCCATCCTCACTCCAGAATCTTGAGATGTTCACAAGGATCCTCTTGTTCACTGTTAGATGCATCTCTGTAATGGAAGCCAAAATCATATTCCTAGTGTTACCTCCTCAAGATGTGTTTTTGAATACTCTGGCTACTCCTGGATAAAGGAGAATATATAGTAACATAAAAAAATGCTTGCATCCATAACAAAGCACATGCAAATGGGCAGTAAGACAAAGAAATAGCCTTATTATCTTAATAAGACTAAGAACTGGCCTTATGTTCAGGCTCTAAATATTGATGGCCTTTGGAGACCCTGCTCCAAGGCCACCTCCAGGGTATGTAAAAAAAAAATCCATGAATGCAGCAAAGGTTTAAGAAAAGTTCTTATCTATCTGAGGACTAGACTTTTTCTACCTGAGGGGAAAAATAAGGAAACACACACATTTTCTAATGGTAACTTTCTCTTTTAATTTATCTTAAAAAATCTCTTTCCTATATAGCTACATAAGCTCTCTCTTCTTCTAAAAAGCTAGTCATATTTTACCCAGTCCTTTCTACACAAATCTCCTGTTCTCTCAGCATACATGTACATTTTCATCTCTGCCTAGCTCTTTTACATAGTCATACATCTTAGAATTCTCTTTCCTCGGCTCTCTCTGCATACCCAAACACACATTTTAACATGCACTCACCACAAGCTTGTTACACAGCTCTTCTACATAGCAGCAGCTCCTTTACCCAGCTTTTGTACACAGCTCCCCTACATAGCTCTACACAGCTCCTCTGTACATCACTACTCCTCTCACAGACAAACTCTGGACAATTATATGTTACATTTTCAGGGTCTGATTCACTCTTATAACACATGGTAAGTCACACAGTTTGTCTCAGGGTAGGAAGGTCACACTGACTGACCAGTGAGTAACACTTGGCCAAGCACAAAGCCTGAGTGGTTAACATTCCCAGACAGAATATGACATTGAAATTCAGGACTAGCAATAAACAATTAGTTGGCTAAACCTTGAGCCTAGGAGTATATGCAGTCAATTACTGTGGGGAATTATGTCTCAACGTAAACAGCCTAGCCTTGATTCAACAAACAGACACTTGGGAATTTGTCCTTGAGTATTTTATTTGCAGGGGCAGCTAGTCTGTTCTGAAGTCTAAAATTAGCTGTCATTGTGACTGAGAATGCTGTTACTTTCCTGTGTCAATTAAGAAAAATATTCTGGTATTATTTCTATTCATTGGAATTATATCGCTTAAGCAGAAATCATCTCCCTGATCATCCATGGTTATATGTGTACCCAAAGATTTAAAACACACTTCCAATGTGTTTTAAACTCCACAGCTGTTCTTTTTAGTGGTAGGAGATAAGAAAGTTACATACAAGAGCAACCAGTCATTTACAGTCAGTGACTTCACAACCTTGCAAGGTAGGGCTTCCCATCAGATGAATCTGGTGGGTTGACCTGTTAAATACTAGTTGTCACCTGCTGTATACTCCCATAGCCCTTGGGAGTCTTTGAGTAAATACAAATGAAAACTACAATGAGATTCAACTGCATTTGGTCCTAGAGCTGAAAAGTAGATACATGCCCCCCATTCCTAACTCAGGAGCAATTTCCAATTGATAACTACTTGCAGATAAAAATTTAGTTTTTTCCAAGTCTCACTGGGGAAAGAAACTTTTAAGGGTAGGCTGCATGCCCAGCAACAGATGACCAATAGAAGATGAACTCAACAGCATCTTTGGGAGTTCCTTGTCTCGTAACGTTGTGTCAGGGCCTTTCCCTGTTTTTAATTTTAAATTATTATTTTTTATTTTACTTCATTTTATTTATTGTTTTTCTTCTCTTTTTTTTTTTTACCCTACACATCCTGTGCATATACATTATGACTTCCAGTTTAGTGTTTTTATGAATTTCCTGAATATACAAACAAGTGGGTTTCTGTTTCTTATGACTTCTCTTGTGTCTTTTCCTTCTGTTTGTTTGCTTTGTCCAATTCTGACATGCTAGTTTTCGTTTTATATTATTATATTATATTTTATTATTAGTCCTTAGAGGTGTATTTCTTTTCTAATGAGAGACAGAAAGGGGGTAGATCCGGAAGGGAAGGGAGGTGGGGAGGGGGTGGAAGGAGTAGAAGGAGGGGAACCATAGCCAGGATATATTATTTGATAAAATATCTATTTTCAATGAAAGAAACGATAAAAATGGGAAAGAAAAGAGACTGTCACAGGAGAGAGTCAGTGAAGATATGTCTTAGCTGAACTTCAAATGCAAGCTTGTTGGGTGAAAATGAGACTTTGTTGACAATACAGCTAAATCAGAATAACTGTTCCAAAGAAGATTGGCTGTGTTGTGATCAGGCATTTCCCTTCCACGATACAGTCAACTCTGTTTTAGCACTTGATTTGAAAACTCAAAGTTGTTTCAGTACAGTTGTTTTATGGTAGAAATTTGACCACAATGCAAATCTCACATCTCTTTTCAAAAAGATAATTTCTTTCATTTTTGAGATATGTCATTTCCCCCTTTCTTCCCTCCAAACCTTCCTGTATATACCCCCTCTTGCTCTCTTTCAAATTCATGGCCTCCATTTCAATTAATTTTCTGGGTGTGGGTACGTGTGTGTGTGTGTGTGTGTGTGTGTGTGTGTGTGTATGTATTACTAAATACATAAGTAGAGCCTGCTCAGTCTGTACAATGTTACTAGTATGTATATCATATTTCTTTACAGACAGTTTCATCAGAAAGAAAGACAAGGTGATAGGAACTACCCAGTGGACCAAACTTACATAGAAACACACAAAGCCATTGCATACCTCAAGCATCTACCAGCTTTGTCAGTTCACTGACCGGAGGGCCCTACAAGTCTTGTCTTTAAGCTTTTATTTTATGTAATCAAACACTATTATATACAAACAAATACACATTCAGCATCTTAAGCACATTCATTCCTAATTCAAGATGCCAGGCAGCAGCAATAAAAGGGCATAGTAGTTTCATATGAAGGTCTTAAATGAAAACTGCCAAACCCTGCCAAAATGGCTCCTTTTATTGTTATTAGCTCAGTAGTTTCAAGTACCATTACAATTTCCCAAGATTTCAGATTTTCAGATAAAATCATGAGTTTAGATTAGAAAGCCACAAAAGAATTCCTAACAGTAATACATTAATTAAAGAAGGCTACATATTTGATCAAGAAAATTTTAGTATTATTTTAATAAATCAGCTTCCATTATAAACCTCAAAGAACCTACATTTAAAAAAATGAACAAAGAAAAGCAAAAGTATGCCCAAGTATTTAAGGGTTTTAAAGCAACTATCAGTAGCCAAAGTAAGAAAATGCATCACACCTATTCACTTTTAGTATTTCAGCTTTCTGATTCCAGACTACTGCCCTTCAACCACTTCACGCCAGTTCACAAGCTCCACCCTCCGATATCTATGTCCTCGAGCAAACCTCATGTATTTCACAAGGTAAACTATCATATCAATTTCGGTGCTGTTTTACTGCCTAACATGGATAGCATCCTACTATTATTTTTTAGTTTAGTTGTAACTGAAAAAAGTTTACAACTGTACCTTTAATCCTATTTTCTTCATAAGCCATGTGGGTTTTTCTTCCATTTTTATCATTATTTTTATTTTTGACTGTTCCATACATGCATAAAATTAATTGTGATCATATTCACCAGTCCCAATACCCCATCTTTTCCACTCCTGCTGATCCTGATCTTATTCTGAGCTATCCTCCTTCTACTTACATGTCTTGTTGTGTGTGTTTGTGTTCTTGTGCAGGTGGTCACAGCTGCTGTGGTCACAGCTGCTGTAGTCACGACTTCAATGGCCACGTCATGTCCAGAAGACAGCATGTCATGGCACTGCTCCCTATCGTCTGGCTCCCACAGTCTTCCCAACACCTATTCCATCATATTCCCTAGGCCTTAGAAGGAGGACACAGATGTCCTATTAGGGCTGAGCACTCAACAGCTACTTGTTCTTTACACTTTGATCAGTTATGAGTCTTAGCTTTACTGTGGCCCATTGCAAAAGAAGCTTCCCTGACCCAGACTGAAATAGTACTAGTCTATGGGTATAAATGTAAATATTTAGAAGGCAGGTTCATTACATGTCCATTTAGTAAAACATCCATTGTAGATTCCTCCACAGAGTCTGTAGCCTCCCCAGCCACAAAATTTTGATCAAACTTACAGTGCCTGGAATATATTCTATCTCATGGACCTGGCTACAAATCCAATCAGAAAGAGATTGGTAACCCCCAGAATGTTTTGTCTAGTAGGTCTTTCTGTGTTATAGAATGCAGGGGCCACATTTGCATGACTCCTGATGGCTTTTCTCCCCCAATACCCTGCATAGGACCTTCTGACACTGTGAACACTAGCCATCAGGGAGGAAGTATCTAGTTCAGTTGGTTTGATTTCTCTATGTCCTGCATCCAAAGTGTGGTTCACCAATGGGGTCTTACCATCTAGTTCTAGTAGGCAACCAAGAGCAATGGCAATAACTTGTATGGTTTTGTAAGCCTCTCAGGACTGATTGTCAAACAACTCATATGGAGTTTTGGTTTGAAAACCCATGACTACTGGGAGCAGTATTTTCTACCTAGGCAGAGGACCATCATTCAAGACCTTTCTTTTTTAAGATTGCATTTATCTTAGCTAGCCTATAAACTGGTAGATTTGAATACGCATATAGAAACCTACTACTTTGTGAGGTATATGGGTTTTGCTATGAGATTTTACATAGCACACTAATTTTTAGTAATATATACGACACATCATAGCAGAACTACCTGTGTATCACCCAAATAAATGGAGTGCACATTTGTAACAAAATGTATGTGTTTGTACTACTACAACAAACACCAAATGCAACTACCTTTATAAGGAAAAATGTTTTATTTGTCTGGTAGTTTTTGGAGGTTGAAAATCAAGCCTTCAATATGTGAGCCTTTAGAAGATATTTGACATCTAAACTATATCAATGTGCATATATAACAGTTTTTAGCCAGTGAGATGGTTCGACATGTAAGAGTACTTGCCATTAAGCCTGACAATTGCAATTCAGTCCTTGTGATCCACATGGTGAAAGAAGATAACCAACTTCTAAAAGTTGTCCTCTAACTTCCACACAGCTTTTTCACAGCTTTAGAGCTTTAGAAGTCCGAGGCTAAGGCACCAGCAGGTTTAGTGTCTGGTGGCAGTTTGCTCTCCACTTCCAACGTGGCACTTTGTTGCTATATTGTCAATGACAGGAGAGCTGGAACATGAAGGGCTCGGTAGCCTCATTTAGAAAAGCAGTAAACTTTCTACAACGTCATTGTGATCCTGACAAAATACCAGCCTTTTCTTTGCAGAATTTTTAAGCTTATTTTTAAAGGGACATGGGACGCACAAAATCAAAAATAAGCATAAAATAAGAGAATCTTAAAAAAACAACATGAAAGAACTACTGTATCAGGTCTCAGCTGTCATAAGTAACTAGTATAAAATTATAGTTATTAAAAGAGTATATAATTGGCTTAGTAAATGTCAGTATAGAAAACACTAGTGATAAAGGAAAGGGTAAACGAATGTAAACATTAAAACTGAGAACTGTGTTCACAAAGAGACGATATCAGAAGAGAACAAAACAAGACAGTGGAATTAATAATATGTAGAAAGACTTGTGCCAAGAATAGGTAAGAAAAGCCCACAATTAATAATAGAAGACTAACAAGCCAACTGAAAATATATAAGATTATTCAGAAAGTAGAATATACAATATATAGAAAAGAAATCAAAAGAGTAAGTGCCATTAGTAATCACAAAAACTACAAGTAAAATCATGATAAACTCACTATAAATCAAAGAGAAAACCCCTAATCAGAAAGATTAAGAGGGGCTGGGAGACGACTCAGCAGGTGAAGTGTTTGCCATGTAATCACAAAGGCCTGAGGTTGTCTCCCCAACAGCCACATAAGAGCTGAATGTGGTGCTTGCACTTGGCATTCGGAGACAGATGGATCACTCGAACTTTCTGGGCAGCCAGCTTAACCCAATCAGAGAGCTCAAATTGTGATGAGAGACCCTGCCTCAAAATACAAAGTCGAAGGCAACTGAAGAAGACAACACTGGGTGTCTATCTACATCTGTCCTACATATGCATACAAATACATGCATGCATGCATACACACACACATACACATACATACATATATACATACATACACACATACATACATATATACATACATACACATACATACATACATGCATAGAGGGGGAGAATGAATTAAACACCAAGGCTAAAGGATTGACAATATAAAATATTGGTGAGGCATTTTGATGTTATCTCCTAAAAATGAAGATGTGCATGTTATACTTGTGTTGTGATATAGAACCTGCTCCAAAGCTATTTCCCTTGCCCTGAGTCCATGGCCTCACAGTTAAAGGGGGCCATGAACAACACAATGTCTAGATTGGGTTAATTGAGGTGAGAGTGCCCACCCTGAAAGTAGGCTGTAATCTGCCAGGGTCTGAGACCCAAGACTGAACAAAAATGAGAAAGTGAGCTGAGCAGCAGACTTCATCTCTGCTCCCGAACGTAGATGCCATGTGAGAGCTGCCTGGCCCTCTTGCCAGCAAGCCTTCCCACTGTGCCCTCAGACTGTGAGCCAAAATCAACTTCTCTTTCCTTAAGTCAATTTTGCCACGAGGACAAAAATAAAAGTAAACAACATACCCTCTGTTATTCTCCATTCTAACTTCCTCCTTTTAATAAGATTCTAATGCCCAGAGTAACCTTAGAAATGGGACTAGCCATGCATGTTTCTAAGAGCTGGGGTGCCTTTTAAGAGGTTTAATGGAAGCTACAAGTGAACTTCTATTGTATTAAGTTACTATGATTTTAGGATTAATCCATGAAGGCAGCTAGTATATTGCTGTGTGCACATGAGCATGCACATGACACACAAACACACACATAAACACACACACACACACACACACATACACACACACAAAGTCATATTCATGTTTTTCTCAGACTGCTTCTGATTCACACTCCAACACTTCAAAAGTAAAGCCCCTGTGCTACACACCTCACTGCATCCTCGGTGTGAGTTAAATACCCCATGTGAGTCCTGTAACCTTCACAGTCTCACTAGCTAAGAGGAAATAGAGTCATGAGTGTAAGTGCCAAACCCGGATTCAATAGAACCCTTGTTACTTTTGGCTGGATGATATGAACAAGTTATTAAAACCTGTGTGAGATTCCTTTTCTAAACGTTATATATTCATTTATTTGGTTTTGAGACAGGGTCTCATGGAGCATAGCCCGGCCTTGAACTCACTACATGGCTAAGGATGACCTTGAACTCCTTATTCTCCTGCCTCCACCTCTCAGATCCTGGGGTTATAAGCAGGCCTCAGAAAATCCAATATCCCTTTCTCAACTTATGTATTATTGCAAAGGCTGGTGAGACAACTCAGCAGGTAAAAGGTCTTGCTACCAAATCTGAGGACCTGTGTACAATCTCCAGGATCCACATGATGGAAGGAGAGAACAGACTATCACCTACAAGTTGCCCTCTAACCATCATGTACACATTATCACAGGCACAGACAGAAAAAAGAGAGGGGAGGGAGAGAGGGAAGGAGGGAGGGAGAGGGGGGAAGAGGAAGGGAGGGAGGGAAGGAGGAGAGAAAATAAATAGATGTGATAAAATTATTTGTGTATGTATGTATATATATTGCTTCATCAAGAACAAGATAGGCAAATACTATAAGGACATGGACTTTGGTATGAGACTAGTGATCTTGAAGCCCAGTTTTTCCAGTAACAAACACTGGAGCTCATTCTCATGAACAAGCGATGTAGTGAATCAACACTCCAGCTGTGGAATCAGATTTCCTGAGTTAAACTCTGACACCATTCACAATGTGTATTACTCTGAGTTATGTGAAACTTCCAGGCTCCTCACTTGCTGGTGCCTCTTTCAACATCCTCTATATTTTATATTTGTCAGTTTGTATCCTGCCTCTGAAAGAGGCTGCTTAGTATTGTAAATGAAAAGTTTCAGATTGCATAAAACCTGACCCCAAATTCGGCTCCTTTAGTTACTGTCTTATAAATTGTGCTGGGAATTTGCCTTTCTTGTGCTTCGGGTAGCTCATTTGTAAAGGAGGAGAGGAGAAAAAAGGAGGAAAAAGAAGAGAGATAGGAGAGGAGAATACAATAAAGAGGAAGGGGAGAGAGGAGAGTGAAAAAGTGGCTCAAGCATTGTAGGACTGGCTTACGTAAAATCTGCAGGATGGACAGACATTGGGGGCGTGGAAACACCAATACAGCTCCAATTGAAGATGATCTGCAAAGGATTTGTTTTCCTCAGGGGGACCCAGTCTTTTCTCATAACACTTTGAATGAACAAGATGAAGTGTACCCACATTATAGAAGGTAATCTCTACTGAAATTTTGATGGTGGACAATTCACATTTTTTTTAATGCCTTCAAAGCAAAGTCTATATTACTGAGTACTGTGCTTAGTCAAATAGACTCATAAAATAATCACACCAGCCAATGCTAATATGGCCATTACTTTTTGTTACATATTTTAAAGGGCTATGAATGTCATAAGTCTCTGTTGGTTTATAAAATGATCTCTTTGCCCTCTATAAATGCTCTGAATTCATTCCCATCTGTCTTTCCTGATCCATAGTTTATCAAAGGTGCCACAGATACACACTTAAGGACAGAGATGTACCTTTGAAGAGGGTTATGATGCAGCAAAGAGCTATTTCTAGATTTCCTATGTGGGCATGGTCTAGATTCTTTGGCCCATTTCCTTGACTAATATTAGCTATGATGATCCTCTGGTAGAGATGATTCAAGTAAACAAGAAAATAATTTGCTGTAAATAAAGTTAAAACCTGAAAAGTTATTTATGAAGGAGGGTCACTGAGACCGGGTCAAGGTAGAATAAAACCATCACTCTTGAGACAGAGAAGAAAGTACGTGGTTGCAACTACAAGTCAAGTGAGGAATGATTGCTGTCCAGCTTCAGAGAATGAAGAGGTTAGCACAAGAATAAACAAGCAGGCAGCGGAATTCAAAAAATTCATCCACTGTGAACATACAGTTAGACTTTAATTTCTTAACAGTCGCCATAGTAGAATACGTTGATTAGTCTTAGATAGATGATTTCCATATTCATACCCCAGAGGATCATCCTGGGCTCTTGTCATTCAACAGATGAAAAAAAAATCTCTTAAGAATAAATTTTAGGTTAAACAATAGCTTTGAGTTAGTAAAGACAGTGGAGATATGTAAGGAAGAGTGAGTCTCCTGCCATTCCATGGGGAGAAATTCATGTGCCAGAATGTCTCTGTAGAGTTCAGGTTCTGGTACAATGAAGGGAGTCCTTATCACTGTCTTCCTACATGCCTTCTACCATAAAACAAGTGTGGGAAGTGACTGGTCATTTGAATGCTGTACGGTCTGATTTGGGGATGTAACTATGTAAATGACTTCTGTACGATGAAAGCATCATTCTATCCTAGAAACTTCGAGCATCTGGAAAGCTTACTATTGCTCCTGAAGCACAGAAGGGCTTAACAATCACAAACATCACCATGTCATCTGGTACTATGGTTACACTTCTCCATCATCCAGAGAGCTCAGCCCTTCCCTACTTCTCTCAGCTATATGATTGGCAGTAGCTTCTGGGTAACTATGCCTGATCATATTAGAAGTCTAAGACATCTTTTTAGTGGCCTCTCCCTTTAAATTAACTACAAAATCATCAAATAAATGTGTTGTATAGCTATGGTTTGGGACCTGCCACCCCAAATGTTCACTGCCTGCCAAGACCAAACAAGCAGTGACTTAAGGTAAGGAACAGGACAGAGAAGTAAATGAGAAAGAAGAAAAACATGCCTGTAAGCCAAGAAAGAGCCTTTAAAGATCTCTGATGCAGAGAAAACAAGGAAGTTCAATCATGTATATTCCAACAATTTAATTGAATGATGATATTTATTCCATAGAAAAAACAAACTTCTCCTCAACAAGGAAGGACCGTGAGTACAGCGAATGATTAAGCGATTCACTTCATGGACCTACCTGCCAGCTTTTCTGCTTCCTTGATCTGTATATAAAACCTGTGCTGCACACCAATGACCCTACTGCTCTGGTGTCCTGTTTTCTCCACCATGCACAGCCTCTCAGGCCGGTTCAGTGCTGCCACCCTCTTCCTGGTCCTGTGCCTGCAGCTGGGAATCAGCAAGGCTCAGGAGAGCACGTGAGTCAAACCCTTCTTTTCTTTCGCAGAAAAGACATAGAAGGGGTTCCCCTCCTGACCTGGAAGCCTGCACACACTTTTCTGTAGATTTTTTAGACTACAAAGATCTCTAGCCTTGGAAGCTCACATGGACCTCGTGGCAGGTTCCATTCTCTTAGTAGGCTTCATACATTCCCTTCACATTTCCTCTGGGTGTACAGGCTTGCCTAAGAAATAAAGCCCCCACTGTATATGAGTTTTCCATAAACAATTAGTTTTACTCTCTTTGATCTACTCACTGTTCAGAATTTTACTCAGTTTACCTCAAAAAGATTAAAAAAAAAAAAGTCTGTGAGTTCTAGCAATCGCTTCAGATGTCTCTGGCAGTCCTCACTGAGAATGAGAGTTTTTGTCACTGACCCATAGTCTCAGGTTGAGCTAGCCAAACAAGCATCATAGATAATCATTCCTACGATAAAACCAGAAGACAAACACTAGGACCTTTAGTAACGCTCACACTGAGACCTGGAAGCTACCATACTGAGAGTCCATGTTTGAAGAAAGTAGAAAAGTTGAAGGAATAGAATGAAGTAAGAAATGAAGCCAGACGCGGTAGGGCGTGGGGAAGCAGAGTTACCCAATTAAACTGGAGATCTCTACATTTGTAGCAGCCTAGGGTGCTGACTTTATGGATTATGAGTCTTTGGGTGCTCTGGGAAACTTGGCCAAATGTCTTATCCTAGTGGAAATGTCAAGGTTTTAAGTAGCTCTGATGCAAGCATCCTGAGAAGCCCTGAAGTTCCAGTTCAGATGGCTTTCTTCCCCGGGCCAGAGGGAAGCCCATGTTGAAATAAGCTTTACGATTAAGGTGACTAGGTCATTGCAGCTGGTCAACAACTCTCCTGTTTATTATTGAATACCTACCTTGTATGGAACCCTTATCCTAAGAAAAAACTGGCATGGTTAATTGCTATAGCTAATCTGGTCACCCTACCAACCCTAAACTCATTCACAAAACAGAAATTTTGAAGACACCTGGTCTTCATGTATCTTTCCTAGGAACGAGTCCTAGAGCAGTTGGTACGAGAATTAAAATGTAACATGTTTTGCCCTAGGAAATGGAGCTATGAATAATGCTGTCTAAGAATTTTTTTCTATCCCACTCACCACCAAAGTACCTTAGCCAAGTTTCTTTATAAAGAAGAAGCTACCCCCTTGGCCCGGAACAGCCTTTGTTGACTAGAGAGGAATACTTGCCTCTTTGCTTCATCTCAGGTTCTTTTTCTCAGCTGTGGTGTGTTCACAATTACAATATGTACAGATTTCCTGTAAACCTAAATAGATATACATTCTTAGGCTATATCCAGAAATCATAAAGGAAGATCTTCAAGGAAGATCTATGAACTCCTCCATTGTGGAGGTGTTTAAATGATTCTGTGGATGTGAAGTTCTCTCCTATGGATGACTTGACTCTTTCATTCCATTCAGTAGACAAGGAGCTAATAAACTGTATGGCAGTGGTTCTCAACCTTCCTAATGCTATAGTCCTTTAGTACAGCTCCTCATGTGTTGGTGACCCTCCCCCCACAGCCGTAAAATTATCTTTGTTGCCTCTTCATAACTGTAATTTTACTACTGTTATGAATTGTGATGTAAATACCTGGGGTTTCTGATAGTCTTGCGTGACTCCTGTGAAAGGGTCATTCGACTCCTCAAAGGGGTCATGGCTCACAGGTTGAGAACTACTGTTGTAAGTTATTAGGAAATAAGACAGTAGATAGTTTTCTACTTTAAAAATTTGTTATTTGAAACTGGAAAAAAAAGATGCTCCATTTTAAACAATATGTCTGTTGCTTAATTAAACAAAGGTAAACATTCAACCCAGCCAACACACAAAGATTCCTTAGGATTTTGATGCTCAGCAGTTGGTTCAAGCTATATAACTCCCACTGTTGCTCTGTTCCCATGCCTCCTTCCAGCTTGATGCTTTTTTTGTGTGCAGGTCTCTGATCTCTGTGCCCCATTTTTCTCTTCCTAGAAATACTCGAAAACCACTTTTATTTTATTTAGAAGTTCCAAACTCTGCAGTGTCAGGTGAGGAGGTCACTGTGAAACTTGGACTTGAGACAGAATATAATGAATGTATGGTGGTAAGTAGATACATGGGACAGTGACTCCAAGTCAAAAACTGATTCCTGAGTTCTAAATATGATTGAATTCATCTTTTACATTAATACTGAGGGATAAAAATAATAGAAGATCCTCATACATGTTTTGTTACCTGAATCTCAGAACAATGTTAAGAACTTGTAGCAGGTGATGATTCCCATTTCACAGATGAAGAAACCCCAGTCCAGAGGAGTCTAGGAAGTAAAAGAGTGAGAAAGAAAGAGGAGGAAAACTGGTGGTGTTTCCTCCAGGGTCCTAAGCATGACTGGATTTTGATAAGGGCTTTTGGGAACAGGGTTTTCATAAGTACATCCTGCAACCATAGCCATAGGTTAGAGCAAAGGTAAGAAGAAAACATGGGTGACCTGGTTCTTCTTCTCCAGTAATACCCCAAGCTGAGCCTGCTTTCCTCTTGGCCTTCTGCCTCCTGACCTGACAATATCAAATCCCCAGGGTCTACAGAAGGGGGTTCCCAGCTCTATACCCTGAACAACCTGAAGATAGAACACAGCATTATGCTACACTTACCTACAGCATGACTTTCTTAATTCAAGCGAGATCTCAAGAACAATGATCAAATAAGAAACAAAATAGTACCAGGAGAAGACCATTCATTAAAATATAATCAAGAAATAGCCTCATCCTGATTAAAGAAAGATTCTTGGACATATTGCAAACATATACCATGGCCTTTATCAATTTTTTTTTCTGTTTGCAAGACAAGAACATGAACTATGCTTGCTAATGTGGGTGCAGGATGGAGGTTGATTCATAGTTTCGCAATTTGTGTTTTGTTAGTCATAATCACAGATGACGTTGAGGAAAATGTTTATACAAGGAATACAAAAAAGACTTCTGTAATATAGTTTCTGGTGATGACAAACAATGAAAGTCTATTTGCACCCTTAAAAAGTTAATGTAATAATTGTGTTGAGCTCAACAAAATGGCATGTGATATTAAAGTGAATAATTTCTGATTTTAAGAATCATGCTTCTAATAAAAAAGAGTGAACTTATTAAAAAAAAAGCCCACCCGAGGAGAAGCAAAAGGGGTGAAAATACCTTAAACAGTAATTTTTTTTCAACCAAGATTTGTGTAATAGGAAATTTCATCAGTTTGTTTTGAGCAGCCTCAAACTCATTATGAGCTCAAAGTAGATTGTTTCCCTGGTCCTCCTGCATCAGATTTTCAAGTATTGGGACTATAGATATAGACTATAGCCATCCCATCCTGCACCAAACAATTTTTAAAGATTTTTTTATGTGCATGAGTGTTTTATGTACCATGCATGTGCCTGGTGCCTGTAGAGGCCAGAAGAGGAAGCTGGATACCCTGAAACTGAGGTCTCAGGTGTTTGTGAGCTGCCGTTTGGGTACTAAGAACTGAACCTGGATCCTCTGCAAAAGAAGCAAAAGCTCTTAGCCACTGAACCATCTCTCCATCCCACCAAACAATTTATTTTTATTTAGAGCTTTCTGAGGTGGGGTGTGAGAGAGGATCAACATATGACTATAACTATAAAATATATTTATATTTTAAAACTTTTGAGGAATATATTTCTTTTTATGATTGAACATTGTAAATCCTCTTTTTTATAGTAATTACAATGTTTTCCAACTGAACATTTAACAACATTTAGTCTTGGACTAACATTTATTCATTTTAGAATTAAAACGGAATAGCATGTACCTGTGATTATATGCTTGAATATAATCACCAGATAGTTCTTTAGGACTGGAGAGAACTTGTGGTGAGCCACAATCTTCAGCATCTTTGTGCAACAGACCATTTTCCTGATCTCATAAAGTCTATAATTTACTTAACAGAAAACTTCTTCTAAGGGCAAAATGTACACTTCATTACATGAGAAACTACCATTTTCAACAATGATGATAAAATTACCCAGTACAGTAATCTATGTGTTTATTAATGGATGACTCCCAAATCTAACACATATGAAATGCAAGCAAAGGTAAATTCACTTTATAAAGACACTGTCTGGGATAGTTGTGGCTGGCTCAACTTAAAGAAGGAAGTACTGGGGTGGCCTTTGACTTTATACCGCAGGTAATGTGCAGGCACATTCACTGGACTCTGATTTATTGTTTCACTCACATAATTTCTAAAAATTCTAACGCATGAAGAGATCTTGTGGCAAATATAATGAAAAGGAAACAAGGCCTTCTTTCAATACCTAAATGGAACTCTCTCTAAGATGTCCGCATCCCCGTGCTATTAACAGGATATTAAATCTCATTTAAAGGCATTTTCCCCATTATTTTTCACACTGACCAAATTCTATTCACAGGTCCTTCTGGGTAGACCATCCCTAAGACAAAACTCCTATGTTAGGTCCCAGAAACAGGAGTTGATATGTCCAATTATCTGAGGTCTTAAGTTGACAGGCACTCTTAAGTTTGAAAAGCAAGGAAATTGGCCCTTCTGCTGACTCCCCAGGGGAGGCCTTGCCTTGGGGAAGGTGGGGTTGGGGGGAAGGATTGGGGGAAGGTTGAGGGCGGGAAGAGGGAAGGGAGGGGCATCTGTGGCTGATATGTAAAATGAATAGAAAAATTTTTAATAATAAAAAATTAACTAGCAAAAAAAAAAAAAAAGAAAGAAAGAAAAGCAGTTGGCCTTAAGAATTATTCGCTTATCTAATAGTGGCCAGACACGGGCAGAGGGAGTAACTTTTAATTTTACAGTTGGAATATGTGGGAGCAAGAGATTAATTCAATTGTCGTAGAGTTAGAAGGGGCTACAGCTGGGGTTTGGCCATCATTCTCACAAAGCTTTGTCTTGGCATGTACATTTAAAGAGCTGGACTGCCATCTCACTGGGTCCCAGAGTAAAAACTCACACAAGTCATTTCCGAGAACTGTATCTGATACCAAAAGCAAACCTTCCCCCAGGAGATAGCCACAGTAGGCTTAATCTCCTTGCCTGGTGGATTCACTTACATCCTCCTGAATCTTATACTCAGACTTCTCAGGCATGAGTCTGAAGGTGTGAAGAGGGAAAGCCTGTGGAATGATAATACAATGATGAATATAAAGTCTATGTGCCACTAATCTATCTCAGCTATTTCCTCTCTTGTATTGTCCTCGTCTTCCCATTTTCTGGACTAACAGTAGGCCATCTCTCCCCATCAGGTCAAAGCTTACCTTGTAAGTTCTACCCCAATGGAGGGTAGCTTCAACTATAACCAAACCCGCTGCCTCTGTAATGATTATCGAGTAACCTTCTACTGGGACTTTCCAGTCTACCGTAAGTAAGAAGAACTACCTGCCAAAGAGAAAACAAATATGGCCTCAGAACTTACATGTGGAAGAGTAGAAAGGCAAGGTGGTGGGTGGAAAGGAAGCCCATGAGGACAATTCTCGGGTTCTAAAGCTGTAGAAAGCTTTGGGTAAGAAAGACTAAATAGGATATTGATTTGCAAATGATTTGAGGAAACTAAATGCCAGGAGGCAGTTACCTGGTCCTGGCAGGAAAAAAAGAGAACCCTAAAGTGTCTGAGAGATTGTCTTTGTCTTCATCTCTTCCAGAAAGTTTCAGATATGCAATAGTGGTTGAAATTATTAAGGAAAAAAACATCTGCCCTAACAATGTGGCAGTGGTGCCCATCAGCGGAGACAGGTATCACACTTATCGTACTCTGATCGTGGGCTAATGGAAGCCTCTTATGTCTCTGAAAACCAATGTAATTTTTCTCTTAAGTAAAATTGACTGGAATATCCATGACAGTGGTTAAATAAAATTCTTACAAGCTTCTCCACGCATGACTGTGTCTTTCCACCAAAATCCTCGTCCAAGTTAGCAAAGTACCGCAAATTTCTTACATTATTCTCTCAACGAACCACTATTGAGGTTTTTATGAGTTCTTACTACACATTGACATAAAAGGGAAAGAATTACTGGAGCGTTGCCTCAGTGTGTAGTATGCTTGCCACACAGGGGTGAGGACCCGGCTCTGAATCCTAAGAACCCAGATAAAGCCAGAAATGGTAGCACACATTTGTGATCCCAGTGCTTCTACAGTGAGACAGGAGCCAGAGATAGAAGTCTCCCCAGAAGTCCTTGAACAAACTAGCTGGGTGTGTGAAGTGGTGAACAACTGCAGATGTTCTCTTAAACTGGTAGATGTCAAGGACCAACACTTGATAATGTCCTTTGTTCTTCATAAGCGTTCCATAGCACAGTGGCCAGCATGCTCACATAAACACAAATCACACAAACCCACAACAACAAAAAAAACTTTCAAAGGAAGGAAGAAGAACTAGAGAAGGGAAGATGTGAGAATGATGGCCAAACCCCAGCTGCAGCCCCTTCTAACTCTTTCTCAAAGAGTAGAAAGGTGATGACTGTGGTGGTCCAAAGACTCAACAAATAAGAGGGAGAGTCAGGGCAGGGAGCCAAGCTCTATATTGCTTGGCTTTTCTGCATCTCATTGCCCTCCAGGAACTCCACCTTTGGATTCCAAGAGATGGGAGTGATTTGAAACCAGGGAGCTGGGATGGTCTGTGGTCCTTGCCATGAACTGCAGCGTTGTGTGATATTCTGTTGCTTCTTCTCGACCAGTTACAAGCAAGAAGCTGTGACTATCTGGAGCACTGGATACACCTTTGCCTATGGACCTCAGGCACAGCAAATGTGGCTGGCCACGAATGAAGGCAAAGAGCCCTTAGGTGCTTCCTCTGAGAGGCCCCACTACTTCTTTTTGGTAGAAGTGAGACATGAGCAAGGGTAACAACGTAGGTGAAGCAAATTCTAGAAGATGGAAAAGTAGATCAAGAGCCCAAAGCATGAAAAGGTAGCATATGTCTGGTCCTGAGCATGAGTTAGTGGAAGGGCAGAAGATGCTACAAGATGGATCAGAATCAGAACAGACTGTGTATATCTAGACAAGAAAATGAAACATGTCCTCTAGGCCAGTAATCCTAAATGAGGAGCCGAATCCTGGAAAGGGAAAGAAAGTTGTTCAAAAAGATTATCTGAGATGTTATTAGGACACTAACACCAAATGCATGTGTCAAATATGGGCGCTGAAGACCGTACTTCCTTCTGAAGGCAAGGCATTGTCTTCTCTAAAGATTTACATCTCTGCAGAGGGGACAAAGCTGATTCCTTTTAGAGTGCCCTTCCTCAAGGTACTTTTTCCTGCTATACTGGTTTTCAACACCTGCATTAGACATTGGCCCTGTACAACCCTCTCTTTAGCCTGGTTGTGGCAGATTATTACCATTCTGAAAGTATTTGCTATTTCCCAGGACTAAGATTATCAGTTAGTCTTGTTTTGTGTCTGTAATCATTTCCCTGAGCCTTCGCTTCAATTTTGTATCTGCTGTAAAAAACTCAGAAAGTCACATTTAAAGTGTAATTTGAAATGTCTAGTATCCTCAATGTATGCTTTTTAGCTTTTTCTTAATGTTTGGAGCAGACTAGTTGTGAAGTAAACATCTATTAATATTTTACATTAAGAAGAAATTAATAGTCTTCAATTTTAGTAAACATTATCATATACATATAGTCTCTTTGCCGCATGCTTAGGCTTTCTGGCTTGGTCCTAATTCCTTTCTATTTCCATTTTGGAACAATATTTACTTAAGGACAAAAATACCACTTAAACTTCTTTCTCATCTGAAAATATTCTTTTTTTTTTCTTTAATTTTCGATAGCTTAAAGCCCAGGGTGAGTTCAATCTCTACTGCACCATTTCCACTATATGATGAGTTAATGTTCTTCCCATCAAATTTATAATTTGTAGCTCTGCCTATGAAGCTCATGATGAACAGTATGTGCACACAGCCCCTTGTTTCTTGTGGTGTTCAGTATTGGATCTTTATAGAGTCCACAAGCATGCGACAAACTTCTTTTCTGCAAAATAGTTCTCTATGGGACGACATCATTTTAGAAGCCTGTTGGTCAAATCTGCAACTTTCTACTTGGTTTTACTAAATGGTTGCTAATATCATTAATTTGCAATATATGCCTATTCATCCAAAGCATCTGCCAGATGATATTGAAAAATACATGTAAAAGTTTGAGCCTTCTGAAGAACCTCCTACCCCATGTTTTATTCTCTAGATATTGTTCAATCTTGGGCTCTTTTCTGTCTACAAAGTAAGAATGATTAAATACAACGTTCCTGAGAACAATAGATATTGCTTCTAAAATCCAGGTCTACTTAGCACTCCTATGATTTTATTAGATTTAGGTTTTTACAAAATGTAAGTCCCCAGTCCATTGAATACCTAAAATCCTCTCTGTTAGATAGCCCTTACATACCTGCAGTGTACAAGTATCTAGAGAGATGTCTATGGTGTCTGTCTATTGCTTCCTATGCCAGAGATTCTAACATAAGATGAACTACCAACCTATAAATTAGTACTGTATCCTGAAGCATGCATGTCATTGTATCCAAGTGGTACAGTTTCAATGTTAACATCACATTGAAATATCCTCCTGCTTTAAAAAATAAGGAGATTGTTATTCTGAACAACATAGATAAATATGGAAGGCCTCATAGACTTTCCCCCATCCACTTTAGCATGTCTATTTTTGTTATTCCTGTACCATTCATGTTTAGGTCTTAAGGGTGTAGCTTTTGACATTCCTAGCAGATACAGGCTCACAGCAAACTCACTGATCCTCTGGCTCTTAGTCTTTCCACCGCCCCCCACCCCCTCGCTGCCCAATTAGTGATCCTTAGTTGCAGGAGTTGTTTTACCATACATGAAGAACTACAGGCCACTAAGGAATGCTGAGAGAGGGAAAAATAGTCTTCCCCAGGAAAGAGCACACCAATTGATTACCCAATACCAAATGGTCAGTCCTGAAGAAATATATAGAAATAACATTATACAGACTGAGCAAGTTATCTTTAGGAATATATGTGCACACACATATATGCGTATAACAACAATGAAAAAAGAGACTATCAATTTGAAAGAGAGCAAGCAAGGATATATGGGAGGGTTTGGAGGGATGAAAGGGAAGGGGGAATGATGTAATTATATTATAATCTCAAAAATAAAAGAAATATTTTTTTAATCCTGAAAGGCACTAGACTAGATAACAAAAGTCAACCAGAAGTGAAAATCCTGTAATGTTTCTACTTATAAGAGATCATTGAAATAGTCAAAGTCATAGAGACGAAGATCCTCCATGGTTGACACTGTGGATGCCTAGAAAAAGAAGTTTTTCAGGTCCTTTTTATGCCTTTGCCTACCCCCAGTGTGTATATTGCTATGCCCGACAATTCCTACCAGCCGCTATGAGAACCTTCTCTAGCCCAGTAAGAGTGCAGTGTTGTCAGATACACGAGAGCCAGAAATGGTTTAATGCGGGTGAAAAAACCCTAGAAAGTCTTCAGCACTTACTCAGCATAGATCTAGAACGTCTCATTTCTCTGGAGTAAATAGAAGTACTGTTTCGCCATTGTTTGCCAACTATTTCCCTCGGATTGTGCTATGGTTTCACTGTGGTAAGTAGCTCTCCTCCTCTATCTCTAATTCATTTCATTCCCTTGCACAAGTCAACATCACATTTTGTAGCTAATGTTCTCCACATTTTCAGAAGGAAATATCCCATTTAAATCTTAGTCTTAAAGTCCTCGCTTGGAGCACACTACATGAAGTATCCAGAATCTTCAAGAAAGATATAGAATAAACTGGGGTGCCATCAGCTCCTAAAGGAAGGCAGAGGAATAAAAAAGTATTTCACCTTATCAGAAACCAGAACATAAAAATATTATAGAACAGTTCTATGTACATCTTTTGGATGTGGACACTTTAATTAAGGCCATACTTTTATGAGACTGAATAAAATCGAAATAAACTTCATTGAAATGTTATGCTTCTGTTAAAAATTGTGGTAGAGATAAGAGTAAGCAGATAGTACATTGGGGAAAAATAACCTATAGCCAGGACTTAAATTGTTAATAAAATATGCATCCCTGAAAGGACCAGAACTTGCAAAATCAATAATATCAACACAAGGCAAGGACCTTGTTCTCTAGACTGGGAAACCAAACACCCAGAACAATGTGGAAGCTGTCAAGTATAGTGAGAGAAAATTCTCCCTGGTTTAAGAGAGACACTCCAAGCTCCAATTTTAAGACATAAGAGACAGAAATTTAAATGTCCATCCAATAGTAATCTAGCAGAACAATAGAGAATGAAGCAGAAAAAAGCCAAAAGAAATAAACAGGGAGAATAACCCAATAAGAAACATTGGAAAGAAAAAATATATATGCAGCAAAAATGCAATTAAGTGACCTTCTGTGAGAAGGACTCAATAAAGAAATGGTATAGTTGCCTTGAACTGAGCTTTGCCAATGAAGAACTTGTCAGGACACCATATACCAAGTGCCCAGAGAGTTGGAGAGAGAGCCCTATGCTGCAGAAAATACAAGCCAGAGGCTAAATTCATTTTGCCTGGAAAGGCGAGTGCAGCAGAGCAAGCGTGTGTGCATTGCACCAGAAGAGAAGCACTGGCATTCAAAGTGAAGAGTCACATCATCTAACCTCCATTATTGTAAGGTCTCATAAAAGTGTAACCTCAGCTGAGGGTCTACACCATCTCATCTCAGTAAAAATGACGATCGTGAGGAATCTTGGCAAGGATGTGAGGAAAGAGAACCTCTATTCATTGCTAGTGGGGGTGTAAACTATTGATGCTGCTATGAAAATCAGCATGGTGGTTTCCAAAAGTTAAAAATAGAACTTGTAGCAGGAAGTTTTCCTGTATTCTGCCTGCCCCCACAGCCACTCAGTCCCAAGTAAACACACAGAGGCTTATATTAATTACAAACAGTATAACCTATGACTCAGGCTCATTATTAACTAACTCTTATAAGTTAATTCCACCCATTTCTATTAATCTATGTTTTTCTACCTGACTTCCTGTCATTACCTGCTCTCTCACATCTTGCTTCTTCTGGTGGCAGCTCACAGTGCCTGCCCCAACCCAGTCTTTCTCCTCTCTCTCTATCCCTCTCGGATTTCCCACCTGGCTCCATTCTTCCCTTCCATAGGCCAATGCAGCTTTATTTATTAACCAATGGCAGCAAAACATATTCACAGCTAAAAGAAAGATATTCCACAGCAAGAACTACCCACGTTCAGCTCTAAAACTGGTGGGTGACCACCCAAATGATTCTATACTTTATCACAGAGAATCTTGCATAGTTTTGCTTATTGCTGCTCTATTCACAAGAACAAGGATATGGAATCAGCCTAGATGCACATCAATGCATAAATGAATAACAAAAACACAGTACATACACTCAGTGAAATTTTATTCATCCATAAAAAGTAGAAATATGAAAATTTCAGGAAAATAGATAGCTCTTGAAATTATTTTATTATACAAGGTAACACAGACTTAGACAAACATGCCATGTACTCTTATTTCCACATTCTAGTTATTGACATTTATAATATTAACATTACATGTATACACACACACACAGGCATAAATGTTGGGATAGTTCATGAAACTGGAACATGGATCATGAAAGGAAAAAAGAGTTCAAATGAAAGGAAGAAGGTAGCAGAATACAAACGGCATGAACATGGAAAGAGGATTTTCGTGGTTGGAGGTTTACACGGTTGAGATGGCATGGAGAAGAGGGGCAGGGAGGAGGCTCAACTAAAACGAAGTGCATCTAAAAACGCTATAACTTCTACTATATGACAACATTTAAAATATGAAAAAACGCTGTAACTTAGAAGGCAGTTAGGCTTCCCATAAGTATATCAGTTTAAGCCTTTTTCCTTAATTTCCCAGTATTAAAATGTACCAGAATGGGTTTGACATTTCCATTTTGTACTCCAACCATGCCAAGGTTTTCTCTTGGAGAATATGAGATGCCTTCCTCAAATAAAATCACATCTGGCTCTTTCCTGTAGTTTTCCAGAAATATTAAAACGATTCCCTAATGACTCTCTGAATTCGATGGGAACATTTTGTAATATGTCGCCATTTCACCTCTAATTTTGGTCATTTAGATCTCATCTCCTACACTCAGTTTAGCTGAATGCTTTCCAATTTTATCTTTTTCCAAAGAAAATAATCTTTTTGTGGTTCTTTTTCTCGTTCTTTAAGTCTCCATTCTATTAATGTCTGTCTTGATTTTGTTATTTCTTTTGCCACCTACACTTTTAGCTTAGCTTTTTTTCTGATTTTCTTTTTAGAACTTGAAGTGTGATGTGTTTTTTATTTGAGATCACTCTGATAAACACTCATAGCTACCATGTCTTTCATTCTTGTGAGAAGCAAATGACTGGGAGAAGTTGTTTTGTTTCTTAGTCTAAGACAGAGTTATCAGCATGTTTGCATGAACTGCCGTAACCTCTCTTTGCCTTGGATCTTTTCTGTTGGACTGGTAACTCCACTTTAGTTCCAGTTACCAGACACTTTGCTTTTGTTTTAGCTAATGACATGGCCAAAATCTACAAGTGTATTTTAAACATTTTATTTATTTATTCTCTCTCTCTCTCTCTCTCTCTCTCTCTCTCTCTCTCTCTGTGTGTGTGTGTGTGTGTGTGTGTGTGTGTGTGTGTGTGTGGTGTGTGTGTGTGTGAAGACATATCTGTGGAAATCAGAGGACAATTTTCTGGAGTCAGTTCTTTTCCGACATCTGTAGGATCTAAAAATCGAACTCAGCTCACCAGGCTTGGTGCTATCTTGTCAGTCCTACAAATGAAGTTTTTATGGCATAGAAGATTTTATTTATCTGGGCAATCCTCAAGGTGCTTTATATAATTTGTCTCATTTCTAGCCCTTCCTCAACACACACACAGCAGCTTTGCCATTTGGACTCTTGTTCCAAGTGAGAGACTATGTCTGTCTCCTTAAAACAAAGCCCAAGGAGGAAAGTGAGTTTTTCTTTTAGTTGTTCAAAACAGAATTTACTTGGAATGTAATAGGGGTTCAGCTAATGCGCTGTTTAATCATGATAACAAATTAAGAGTTTAAAATAAATAACACTGGGTAAAAGTTTTTGTAGGGAAGGAAATTCAGCTACGGAGCTAGTTCCAACCTGTGTACCCTATACTCCTCAGGCACTCATTTCCAATTTAGGGTCAAGTGGCTTCAGCAACTCTCATAAAGAAAATCTGTAAGAAAAAACATGTTTTTATTTTTGAGTCTTTGTCCCTTTTGTTAAACATAGATTCTTTTCTCATATAAATATAATCTGGATGTAGTTTCCCCTCCCTCTACTTGTCCCAGCTCCCAGTTCCTCCCCACCTCTCCTCCCATTCAGATCCCTCTCTGTCTCTCAAAAGAAAAGAACAGACTTCTAAAAGATAACTAAACATGACAAAATAAAATATAAGATAAAGTAAAAACCATCACATCAAGGCTAGACAAGGCAACCCAACAGAAGGTAAAGAGTCCTAAGAGCAAGCACAAAATATGAGACCTAGTTGTTCACAAACTCCGGAGTCCCATACAAATATAAGCTGAAGGCTATAATATATACACAGAGGACCTGGTGCAGACCCATGCAGGCCCTGTGTGTACTGCTTCAGTCTCTGTGAGTTCATATGAGTCTTGCTCAGCTGATTCAGAGACCCTTGCTCTCCTGGGGTCCTCCCTCCTCTCTCGCTCTTACATTCTTTCTGCCTCCTCTTCCTCTGGATTCCCTGAGCTCTGAGGGGATGGATTTGATGGAGATATCCAATTTAGAGCTGTATGTTCCAAAGACTCACTCTCCCTGCATAATGTCACTGTGGGTTTCTGCATCTGTGCCCATCTGCTGCATGAGGAAGCTTCTCTGATGATGGCTGAATAAAACACTGATCTATGTGTATTGCAGAATATCATTGGAAGTCATTTTATTGACACTTATTTTTTTCAGATCAGTAGTGTTTGGTTTTACCCTGGGCCTATGGACTATCTAGTCTCTTGTTCTTAGTCACTCAAACAGTGTCAGTTATGGGTTCCATCTCTCGGAGTGGGCCTAAATCAAATCAGACATTGGCTGGCTACTCCCACAAGTTCTGTGCTACCATTGCCCCAGCATATCTTGTGTGCAGGACAAATTCTAGGTCAAAGATTTTGTGGCTGGGTTGATGATTTTGTTTCTCCTTCAGTAGCCCGCAGAGTACCTTCCTGCACCAAAGACACTAGAACACTAGGAGTGAAGGCTCTTTGTAGGCACCAGCTTGATTTCTCCAAGTTCAATGAGTTGTGGGGGGTATTGTCCTCAGCAATGGGGCCCTGCTGTCAGTTTGCTGATAGCAACTCATTTTCTTAGCAAATACCTGGGTTGTTTGGGGATTTCTGTGGGATCTCCTTGCAATTCAATTAAATGTAACCCAGCCCTAGTGCTGGAAGCCTCCTTTGGTGAAAGAGATGACCAGTTGGGACTCTGTATCTTCCATTATTAGGAGACCTCATTGGGATCACCTTCATACAACTGCCCCTGAGAGAATAGATTGTATGGGTGGACTTGGGGCAGGTGGGGACAGGACCAGGAGGATCAGGTGGGGAGGAGGAAGGAAGATAGAGTTGAAGGAAGGAATGCAGGGAGAGAGAAACCACATTTTTAAAAATCAGTCCTATGATAAAAAATGCTTATGTTGGGGGGAATAGGTGATGTGAAATAAGATTTGTCTAAAAGGTGTTTAAAGAAGTCAGTTGAGTGCTTAGAATAAATAGGCCAACATCAGAATCTAGGGAAAAAATAATTTTTAAAAAACTGAACTGTGTTGTTGAGTAAGAGAGAAAATGAATTTTCATATATCCAATAGATAAAAACTATGAGAGTAGAGCAGGGAACACTGAATGAATCAGTAACTACTGACATGGCCACACGAGTTTCCCCAGAGGAAAATATTAGTCATTATTTTCCTTCTGCAGTGAGCATTCAAGGACCAGTCAAAAGCTATGTGAGGAATCCGGAAAGATTTGTAAGTATCTATTTGACTACTGGATGTGTGAGGAAAGAACATGTGAGGCCTAGATGATCTCTACTTTCCAACTTAAAGGTTAGCCTGCACTCGTTCGGTTTTATGTCAGAGTCACCTCAAGTTAAGAGTCAAGCAGAAAATCTAACAATGAAAACATCATCAGCCAAAATGGAAGGCAGAATTAGTGAAAATGGAGGTTTATTAGGAAAACATAACAATGAATTACAGTGGAGATGAAGGTAAGTAACACAGGACACAGAGTTAGAGATATGAGAACAATGATGAATATATGGTGGCTTGTCAATTTCTGACCAGTAAAAAACATCAAACTACAAATACCAAAGAAAGCTTGAGCAATGGTAAAAACAAAGCAAAGCCCCATGCTATCTGACATATCACAGCATGTACCCTCCTAGAAACCAGAGACAAACATCCAAGTGAAAAGCCATTTTAACACAGTCTGCCATAAGAATTATAGTTGAACCTGATTTTTGACAAAGAAGCCAAAACTGTACAATGGAGGGAAAAAAACATCTTCAACAAATGGTGCTGGCATAACTGGATATCAACATGTAGAAGATTGCAAATAGATCTATATCTGTCACCATGCACAAAACTCAAGTCCAAGTAGATCAAAGATCTCAGCATAAATCCAGTTACACTGAACCTGATAGAATAGAAAGTAGGAAGTAGTCTTGAACACATTGGCACTGGAGATCACTTCCTAAATATAACACCAGTAACACAGACACTGAGAGCAACAATTAATAAATGGGACCTTCTGAAACTGAGAAACTTCTGTAAGGCAAAGGACACAGTAAATAAGACAAAACAACAGCCTACAGAATGAGAAAAGATTTTCACCAACCCCACATCTGACAGAGTGCTGGTTTTCAAAATATATAAAGAACTCAAGAAACTAGACATCAAAATAACAAACAATCCAATTAAAAAATGGAATATAGAGCTAAACGGGATTCTCAAAGGAAGAATTTCAAATGGCCGAAAGACATTTAAGGAATTGGTCAAAATATTCTTGACTCTAAGACACAGTTTTAAGAATTTGTAATATTGTGTTACTAGGACACTAATTAGTTTATTCATTTATTTATTCTGGTATTGGATGTTTATTATGTAGCAGATGCATATCTGTGCTCTCAGCACCAACTTA
>CABHPQ010136353.1:770-15039 GCA_902168405.1 Peromyscus aztecus
ACCAGGTCACAGTCCTCTCAAAAAAAAAATGGCTTGCACTTGCTAAGAATTTATGAAGTTGAGGTAAAACCAAGGTGTGACCTTTGACCTGTCTCTTGTTGCTCTCGGGCTCAAGCAGTTGACTACCTAGTAGTTGTGTGGCTGTGGCTGCCCTGGGTAGCCTGTGACTGTGTGAACTCGCTTGTACAGTGTGTAGTAGCCCCAGGGACACGGAGAAGGGATCTCAGCTCCCGACCCTTTCTCCTCCACTACTGCCCTTTGCTTCATCAAATATCTGCTCTACGAAACTTTGCGCGTATTGAGTGAGTTGAGCTAAATGAAAGTTGCATTTAGGTGCCACCCTGGAGCCAAGGGTTACTTTAATTCTCACTTGGGGCCTGGGAATGAAGATTGTGGGAGGTGCGTCCCCTGATGGGGAGCCTCGTTTCACGGGGAAGTAAACAAGTGAGGACACAGACTGAAGCGGAGGACCTGGTAGACGAGTGGCGTGATAGTATGTGGATAACGGTGGCTGTGTCTGCAGCTCTGGACAACCATTCTTCTAGGACGCCAGCCAATGACTGGTACACACCTCCCGCATCTACGTTCAAGCCACGCCCAAGCACACGCAGCTCTTGCACTTAGATCTTCTCTAGCTTTGTGGCCCTCCCTCCTTCCTGCTCTTCCTCCTGTTAGCACCCATTTAATGTGTTTGTGTCTTTGAGTATGAATGTCATTATAAGATACGTTTCTGAGTGTGTATAGTTTTTTTTCTGTACAGACATGATGTTATGCAATAGGCATTCAGTCTTCACTCATGAGTGATTATCTTGCCGTGCTGGTGCCTTCTAGATCTTTTGTTGCTATGGAAAGCCCCATAATGACATCCGATGAATTTTACTCCCACATTGCCCTTAAGTGGAGGAGGTCTGAGCCTCCAGCTCCTTGGACGTGTATTTCAGGCCATAGCAAATATCCTTTTCTGTGTCCTGTTCTAGGATCCTTCTCTGACATCCTTGTCCAGGATGGGACTATGGGTTATACAGGTTCGTTTTTTTCTGGTTTTCTAGGTTTTCCTTCCGAATGGGGACTGGCCTCCTTCTCGGGGCTTCTCTTTCTGTACCCTCACCAGCATTTGGTGCTGCTGCACTTTCTGATTTTGCCAGTCCATTGCATATAAAGTGCTACATATCTTACCATTCCTTTATCTGATTGCCGTTTTTGGAGAGTGGGGTGGTGTTGGAGACAGGGTTTCTCCATGTAGTCCTGGCTGTCCTGGATCTCACTCTGTAGACCAGGCTGGCCTCGAACTCACAGAGATCCGCCTGCCTCTGCCTCCCGAGTGCTGGGATTAAAGGAGTGTGCCACCACCTGGTCACCATTTCTTATACACGTCCACCTTTCTGTTTTGTTTTGTTTTTTTTCTTTCTTTCTGTAAGCTGCTCTCACTTTCTTACAGAACTTCTTTTTGTGTTTGTCTCTCTCCTTTGAGGAATTGCTCGTCCATTTCTGGTCAATTGCAAACAAACAAACAAACAAACAAACAAACCCTTAGAATAGGACTTTGTGTACTTAGGGAGATTTTTTTTTACCAGCTGGGCATTCTTAATTTTAGTATAGACAGTTGACTTTTGCTAGAAAGTTTGTTGCTTTTTTTTCTTCTAAGGAAAAATGAGAAAGAACCTTCAGAGCGGAAGTGGCTGACAATGGAGACATTCGAGACTGAAGCTTTGGGATTTCTAAGCTGGTTAAGGTACTGTCAGTTGTTTCCACCAACTTTGTTTTGTTTTGTTTGTTCTCTCATACTGAGACTACCAAAAGGGGCTGAAAGTCTTGCCTGGTTCACCATGGTGTGGGTATTGTCTGTTCTCAAACCCTGGTTGCCCCTGGTTACTGCCAGGCTATATTGGCCACTAACTTTTGTATGTCACTTATAAATCGTCTGAAATGCATCTTTGTGAGGAAGAGAAAGTTTTATTTTCTTTTTAATCATATAGGCTAGTTTTCTCATTTTTTTGTCTACTTAAAAAAAAGCCATTAATCTTCCACTCATCTTCTAGTCTGATTTTCACAAAGGTATGTCAACTCCTTTAAAAAATTCTAGTGAGATTGTATTATCCCTTTGAATTTTATAACATTTAAATAATGCATGATATCATAGAGCTTCCCAGTGTTTTTCTGATCTTTTATGCCCATCAGTGAATTTAGACACATTAATACTATGTAAAATCAATCTCAACTGAATAAAGGGGAATGCCTTTACCTAAAAATCAAAAAATTATAGATCCAAAATTAAAGAAAATGGCAACAAACCTCATTCTTGTCCCTCAGATGCCACTTTCATCATCATCATCATCATTTGTGGCAGGCCACAAGAATCTATCATAGAGATTCAGCTATGTATTAAAGCCATACTTTGACTGGCCAAGGTGTTGGTTAAGCGGCGGCACGCGTGGCTGGCTGCTGCCCACGGCGGCCATGCCAACTACTGGATGCTGCAGTGACAGAAGAATCATGAGCCATGGGTACCTTTCTAGAGCTTTATTGGGAGAGAGAAGGAGAGAGAGGGAGGGAGGGAGGGAGAGAGAGAGAGAGAGAATATGGAAGGAGAGAGTGTGGGAAAAGAGAGCACAGAGAGGGCATGCCTGCTTTTTAGGCTGGGATGCTGTCGCAGGCTGGTGATGTAATTAAGGACATAATCCTTACATCCCAGACTTTCGCTTATTATAAAAAAAAAAGCAGGTAGATGGGAATAGGGGCGTCGTTACTCTCAAAAGTTGCTTCCAGCTGGCTGTTGGATGTCAGTTGGCTCTTGGGGGAGTCTTCCGAGGTAGACCTGTGCTGTGGGATGCTGTCTGCCATCCGTTTGCTCTGAAGACATGTATCCCTCTTGGCTGTGGCTAGGAACCTTTTGTCTGACAAGATGCTGGTGACATAGAAAAAAGCTTAGAGAGAAAAGAATCATTTATTATTATATGTTGGTAGATACAGCCTGTCCAGATGGATTTTGAAACATGTTAAGCTTTATCAGAGACAGATTATTTTAAAGCACCTGTTTCCTTTACTAGTTCGGCATCCAGGAGACAGGTGATCAATTGTTAAAAGCATCTCACAGTAATAGATGAAATTCTTACATGCCAAAATATTCCCAGACCATTTGGCAAACAGTTCAGCTCCTCAGACCTGCTGAACTTCTAGGTTACTAACTTCCCTGCTGGAGCCAGTACTTGGATAAAGTCATCTAGGCAAAGACAAGCTGGCGAAGACACATAGCTTTGTTTCTTGTGCTAATGAAGCTCAGACCATCCCCTTCCTTGCCTTAAGGTCTAGTGGCTCTCCAGAGCAACTGACTGAGAACAAAAGAGGTTTTTACATATCAAGGTGGAAGGTAGAGCAACATTCCTGAGGAGGCAGAGAACCAGTGGCCAGGGGAAGGACAGACAGGCATTTTTCTATAGAGCAGACAGAAAGGCACGATCAGGGAGAAGAGAAGAACACAGAGGTAAGATAGATGGTAAGGCAGAACTCTTGAGCCAGGAGTAGAGAGTAAGTAGAGATGGAGGGAGAAAGAACAGAGGATGAAGATGAGGAGACAAGCATAAGAGCTTTGTTGTTAGCAGGGCTTTGAGGGAACAGTAAAAGAGAAACTGAGTGTCAGGAGGGAACTGAAGCTATGCAGACAGGATTTCATCCCAGAGAAATAAAATAGACGGATAAAGAGCTTGGTGTATCTAGATTCATTCTTGTCCTGAGAAATAAAGTTAACAGACATAAGACCATAGTGTACATATTTTTTTTCCCTCAGATATCCCATACTGGACATAGCAAAATCCCCGGACCCTGGGTAATCCATAATCATCTTCTTCTTTATGATTATCATCATCATTTTGTCAGTACGAGGAATAAACTCAGGACTTTATAAATGCTAAACCTATCTTGGTCAACATGTATCAATCAAAGCATTCTTCTAAAGTCAACATTATATTTTGTTTGTATGACAGTGTATCTGATTACTGTACAATCAGGTCATTTCCGGTTCCTTCCTTATATTTTCCCTGTGGAATAAAGAAATTGAAACTAATGAATGCTTTTTATTTTCATAGTCACAGAAAAACTCGAAAGTCGTCTGGCTGTGACAAAGAGTGGAAACTGCTTTAGTCGAGATCGGTCTTTGTGAATTGAGCCAGAACTTAATCCCAATGTAGTCCTTGGCCCCTGTAACCCACTGTCCACTTCAAAAGCAGCACAGAGCGTTTCTCTCCTCCGCTTCTTCCAGTTCTGAAACTGTGACCCTTACCAAATCGTGTCCCAGGTGGGTCAGGTGGGTTTCAATGAACCACTGACGTCAGCATCTGTGCCGTGACTTCTACGCCTCCCTAGAGGCGGCCATTGCCTCTGCTGTGCCAGCCGCTTGGCTGTGCCAGCCGCTCGGCTGAGGGCAGCAGCCCAGTCAGACAGCAGGGAGCAGTTCCTTTTTCTCCTCTAAGCACCACACCGATACAGCAAAGACTTATCAACCGAACAATCCCAGCAACCGAGGCGGCCCCCTGTGCCCCCGCTGCACTGAAAATTAGTCCCTGTATGCTAAGGCAGCTACTTCCAAGTCATTCCAGTCTTTTCCAGATGCTTTAGTTTTTCTCAACTTAATTTTTTTTTAGTTGATTTAAAACATCTTGGGCTGTTTGAAACATACAGAGAAGTCAAAGATAATAGGATAAATACTTATTTGTGGGCAAAAAAGGGAGAAAATGCTCAGATGTATCAAGTTTTAAATTTTTGACATCTTTATTTTAGAACCTTTATTTCAAAAGAAAAAATGTTAAGGATCTGTTTGAAAGTACTCTCCTTTCTTTCTCCACTTTCTTTGAAGGTCACCGTTGTCCCGAGGTAGTTGTGAATCCCTTCACCCATATTTTTGAGCGCCGATATCCTTATCTATAAATATATAAAAATTATTTAAATGCTATAAATTATTTAAATTATATGTAAATTAGTTAGAATTTCACAAATAATTATAAATACTTGTTAATTCAACATTAAGTTATTCATTTGAGACAGGGTCTCAGGTATCCCAGGCTAGCCTCAAACTTGCTATGCAGACAAAGATATTCTTAAACTCCTGATTCTCAGTCAGGTGTGGTGACACACAGGCCTTTAATCCCAACACTCAGGAGGCAGAGGCAGGATGATCTCTTTGTGTTCAAGATTCGAGGCCAGCCTGGTCAACAAAGTAAGTTCCAGGACGGCCACAGCTGTTACACAGAGAAACCCGGTCTTGAAATCCCAGCCCCCACCCCCCAAAAAGAAACTCCTGATTCTCCTGACCCCCCTCCCCAGTGCTAGATTACAGGAATTCCCCACTATACCCAATGTACGGTGCTGGGAGTCACAGCCAGGGCATCCTGCATGCTAGGCAATCACTCTACCAACTTAGCTACATTCCCAATTCCAGCAATAAGTTTTGTCTGAGAATAATCATTGCTGTGGATATCGCTCCGTATAAATAAAATGCTGATTGTCCAGTAGCCAGGCAGGAAGTATAGGCGGGACAAGGAGAGAGGAGAATTCTGGGATGAG
This sequence comes from Peromyscus aztecus, assembly GCA_902168405.1. Classification (NCBI taxonomy): domain Eukaryota; kingdom Metazoa; phylum Chordata; class Mammalia; order Rodentia; family Cricetidae; genus Peromyscus; species Peromyscus aztecus. Next base: position 6,327 of record CABHPQ010136353.1, read on the forward strand.
GAAGACTGAGGAGACAGATGCTGCCAGCCGCCGTGATGAGAAGCAACATGTTAAGATACCAGTAAGCCACGAGCTATGTGACAACTTATAGATTAATAGAAATGGGTTAATTTAAGATATAAGGACAGTTAGCAAGAAGCCTGCCACAGCCATACAGTTTGTAAGCAATATAAGTCTCTGTGTTTACTTGGTTGGGTCTGAGCGGCTGTGGGACTGGCAGGTGAGAGAGATTTGTCCTGACCGTGGGCCAGGCAGGAAAACTCTAGCTACAAATCATGCTCATACATGTGGCTCTAGGACACTCATTTTGATGTCCTTTAGACATCCATTTGTGTCACAGTGTATCAGTTTAGTTAGTGGATATTTACTATGTTTCATATTTCACTCATTTACAGAGAATGCGGCAATAACTATCTTTGTGCACATGCTCTTCCAAGAGGTTAGAAATAGAAGAGTCCGGCTGTCCTTACTGGACATGCCCCAATCGCCCTCCATTGTGATTCAGAATGGTTGAACAATTTTTTCAACATTTTTCTTTCTTTTTCTCTTTGTGTGTGTGTGTGTGTGTGTGTGTGTGTTCATGTTTTCATGTGTGTGGGCACGTATGTGTGGGCACATGCATGCACACGGAGGCTCAAGGTTGATGTTGCGAACCATCCTCAATTGATCTTTTACCTTATTCAAAGAAGCAGGACCTATTGTTCAAACCCAGAGCTCACTGATATGGCTAGTCTCAACAGCCAGCTTCCTCTGAGAATCCCAGGTCTGCCAGAATTACAAGGCTAGAATTACAGCAGCTGCCAAGCCCACCCAGTGTTTACTCGGGTTCTGGGGATCTGAACTCCAGGCCTCACACTTCTGTGGCAAGCATTTTAACCACTGAGTCATCCCCTCAGCCTTTCCTACAACTTTTCCAAAGCATGTATTATGTAGCAAGTATTGCTGGTTCTACCCTGGAGGCCCTAACTTGACAGCATGCCAGGAGGGATAAAGACTTTGTAGAGCCCATGAGGCCTAGAGTATCGTGGGTGAGAAGGATTTCCCATCCATGCTTCTGAGTAAAAGGGAAGCTTTGCAGTTTTTTAATAGAAGGGTGCATGATTATGGGGTCTGAGTCTAGCTGGGTTGGAGTGGAGGAGGCTGGATGGGTGGAGGTAAATGTAGAGGCCAATAAGGAACTACTTCACTTATCCCTGTGAACCAATGATGGCGATGATGGCCTTGACCTTAACAATCTCATCATCATGAGAATGTGAGACTCAGCATGAGAAGGGCTTTGTTTATGAATCTATTTTGAAGAAAACCCAGAAAAATTTGTTCTTGGATTGGATGTAAGTCTTGATAGCTTCAACAAGGGAAAAGAGTTATTAATTACTTCCAGGAGCTTGGACCGAGATTCTAGGAGAGTAGAAAGATCAAAGGCAGATGAGAAAGAATGTAAAGGGCAGTTTGGGAGATCAGGGTAGTGAGGATGCAAGTGTCTGGTTCTCAGCAAGAATGGCCTCACAAGTGTTTAGCAGGCAATTGGATGAAAGAGTCTGAAGTTCTGGGAAATCTGGGTTGGAGACGGTTACTGGGAAGTCACTGGCATTGATGCCTCGAGACAGGATGGAGTTAAGGAAGAGAAGCTCAGTGCCTGTGAGTTCACAGGGAATTAACTCAAGGAAGGGGTGGGAAGATGGATGTCCATAACAGCCAGAAAGAAAACCTTTTTAGATGTTCTGGCCATATAAAATGCTGCTTGATAATTCAAGGGAGATGAAAAATGGAACTTGACCACTTGTGTTTGGCGTTATGGTAGTCGGTTTATGACCTTGAAAAGAGTTCTCTCTCTTGAGTGGCAAGGAAGGAAACCTGATTGGTGTGTATTTAAGAGAATAGAAGGGGCATAATTGTGACAGTGACTGGAAAAAAAATATATCAGCCGAGTTCTGATGTGAGGCGGAACAGTGATGAGGAGGCTGTGTGTTTAAAGTAAGGGGTCTGCTTTCTAGAGGTGAAGAAACCACAACGCTGTGTGTAGAATCATGTTGACGTTAAAGCAGAGAGAGACTAATCGCAGGAGCGGCTTACTGAGGGGACAAGGCAGAAGGGGGTCCTCTGCTCCAGGAGCAGTTCAGGTTGGCTGGCAGAGCTTTGCAGAGGGTTAGAGCACCGCTCTTCTGGAGAGGTCTGTTTTCTTTGTCTGACATGAAGCATCGTCAACCAAGAATGCAGAAGGGGAGTAATGTCAGACAAAGTAAAGGAGGACCCAGGCACGTAGCTGAAGTTTTTTCCAGTCCCTCCCGGGCCACAGCCACTCAGACCCAAGTAAACACACGGGGACTTATATTACTTATAAACTGTATGGCCGTGGTAGGCTTCTTGCTATCTAGTTCCTATATTTTAAATTAACCCATTTCTATTAATCTATACTGTTAGGATCCTGCCCTCACTCCTCCAGATCTGGCGTCCTACGTCATCAGCAGGCACGGGCAACTATGTATGTACCCGCCTTAAAAAGCCGGACGTGGACCTCCACGCTCTCTCTCTGTTCCCTCTCTGCTCTGCTCCCTCCCCTGCAGGCCTGGTTCTCCCCTTTACTCCCCCCCTTTCCCCCCTAATAAAGCTCTAAAAGGTACCACTGGGTTCTGTTGTGACCTTTCCACGCGGTAACCAGCGTCGCCGCCGCCACCAGGGCCGTTCATCCTTTCATACGCCTTGCCACATGGCTCATGGCTTACCGGTACTTTTACATCTTGCTTCTCATGGCGGTGGCAGCTGGCACCGTCTCCTGACTCAGCCTTCCTGTTCCCAGAATTCTCTTCTCTCTTTGTCCCGCCTGTCCTATACTTCCTGCCTGACTACTGGCCAATCAGCGTTTTATTTACCAACCAAATCAGAGCAACACACATTTACAGCATACAGAAAGACATCCACAGCAAGGGCAGAGGGGTGAGAAAGGGGAGGAGAGTGCCAGGCCAGGGAAGGACAGTGAGGGGAGGCTGGTAGGATTGCACCCCCTTGAGGTTAGGACACAGTGTGCATTTCACATGAGACCAGCCCTGAGTGGTACAGGTATTTACTCCTGACTCCCTTAAGCAACTTTGGCTATGTGGTCCAGGGGAGAGAGCAGCTTAACTCAGATTGAGGAGAGAGGAGTGAGGTAGCTGAGTGTGAGGGCAGAGGCACAGTGAGGGGATGGGTCATGATGTTTCTGACCAACGCAGTGAGGCTGGGGAACTGTTGGCACCAGAGGGAAAGACTTGAGGTGGAAACGGAAATCGGAACGCTGACAAATCAGATCATGGCTGGAGTACAGCCACCGGTGTTAAAAATATCTGGGGTATAGCAGGGGCTTGCTACGTGACTACTGAAAACCCTAGGATTGGCGCAGGGCTGGTGATGCTCAACTTGATGAACAAAATCATCAGGCAGACTGACATCAAGGACTGGCTTCAAATGTTGGAGGGAAAGACAGAAATAGGGAAATAAGAAAGAAAGTCAAGGACAGACACCTGCAGGCCCCTGTGAGAGTTCAGTTAGGAAAGCAGACAGCAGGCTAGCGCACAGGTCTCAGCTCCTAGATCCTCCTCTGGCCTTGATAGACTCATAAGAAGAGCTTCAAAAATGGTATCAGCCAGGGGGTGGTGGCGCACGCCTTTAATCCCAGCACTCGGGAGGCAGAGCCATGTGGATCTCTGTGAGTTCCAGGCCAGCCTGGTCTACAGAGCGAGATCCAGGACAGGCACCAAAACTACACAGAGAAACCCTGTCTTGAAAAACCAAAACAAAACAAAAAAAACAAAAAAAACGGTATCTGTGCCTGGCTCCTCTGACCATTTCTAAACAAATCAGGACCCCTGGGCATGTTGGCAAGCTCCTGTTTCCTACTGTTCTCACTCAGGCTTGGTATCACCAAGTGTCTGGATTTGTGTCTGTCCCAGGAGTGTGCAGTGATACTCCACCAGGGGCGTCTGAATCTGTGTTTTCCCGTGGGAAGTGAGGATGCTTGGCTGTGTGCTTCCCCATGTGAGACCGTTTCTACTCCCTCCGCTGTCCATCTGTTTACATCTTTGGCATCCTTTGCCCTCCCCTGTGGGTTTCTCGATGACATTTATAATGATTTGTTGAAAGCCTTATATATTTTTGATTCTATTACATGGTTGTATGTACTACAAATACATTTTTTATGCAGCCATGGCTTGTCTCCCCCACGAATTCAATAGCAAATGTAAGCTTTAATATCAATACTTAATAATGTTTTGCTTCTGTCTGAACTGGGACAGGATATTAGCTGGCCTTGGGCCATGTTATCTTATTTATCCCACTGTGGCATTTTAAAAATTAAAGTAACACAACCTGTAAAGTTGGATAGGGTGGCACGTGCTTACAATGTCAACACTGGAGAGCTGAGGCAGGAGGATTGCAAACTTGAGTCCCGCCTGTGTGATGCTATCTCAAAAAAAAATGACATGTATATTTTTTTTAAGGACAAAAGGACACAAGATGGTTCTTCTGGAAGACAGCAGTTCTGAAGTAACCTTGAGAAAAGCATTATGTGTGTTTCAGCAGATGTGTGCAGTCCTGGTATTAATCTCCCGTGGTTGGCATAATAAATTACCTTTAGCCATGTGGCTTAAAACAGCAGCAGTTTGTTCTTCTCAAGGTTCCAGAAGTCAGGAAGCTGGAAATGATGAAGGCAGCGTGGTGCTCCCTCCAGCCTCCGGCTGCAGGTATTCATCGGCTCTGGACGTCAGTCTCTGTGTCTGAGTCAAAGGGTTGTCTGTCCGTGCCTCATGTGAGTCTTGGGACCTGGCATACTGTGAGGCTGAGCACACAGACTTGGGGCTGCCTACCCCTGACCATCTGCTTCCTAGCTGCTCCTGAACCAGTGTTAGGTGGGGGGGGGGGGGGTGAAAGTACTTATCTCACAGCACCTTTGTGAGGAGCTCAGAGTCGAGCAGGCAGGCAGACAAGTCCTGCCAGTGTGTGCCAGGCCATGGTTCTGATAGGCAGACAAGCCCTGCCAATGTGTGCCAGGCCATGGTTCTGGCAGGCAGACAAGCCCTGCCAGTATGTGCCAGGGCATGGTTCTGGTAGGCAGACAAGCCCTGCCAATGTGTGCCAGGCCATGGTTCTGGCAGGTAGACAAGCCCTGTCAGTGTGTGCCAGGCCATGGTTCTGGTAGGCAGACAAGCCCTGCCAATGTGTGCCAGGCCATGGTTCTGGCAGGAAGACAAGCCCTGCCAATGTGTGCCAGGCTGTGGTTCTGGCAGGAAGACAAGCCCTGCCAATGCGTACCAGGCCACGGTTCTGCAGTTTGCTTGGCTCCATTTGGTCTCACTGTCCTGTGATCTCTCTGCTCCCCCATTTAAAAACATGGATTCAAATCCCTTATTCTTGGCTTCTCTTTCATGTCGGTCACCATTCTAGCCATTTGATATTCATTATCATCTCTGAAAATCACAACTCTGACCATTTTGTAGATTAAAAAAAAAATCTCAGTGAGGTTACACAACTTGCCCAAAGCCTCACGGTTCGCAAGTAGCCAAGTGAGGAACACAGCCCAATGTGTTCTCTCCTCTGGTCAGCTCCCTGTCATGTGGTCTCTTCCACGTTACGTGAATTCGACTGGTTTTATCTTCCCCTTAAAGGCATTTCTTAGAGTTGTGACAGCCTTAGCAAGAAAAGTGCCTACTTTCCCAAAAGTCAACGTTATTACGCAATACAGTTGAGACATAAGTACTTTCATTCCCCCCCCCACACACACACACACCTAACACTGGTTCAGGAGCAGCTAGGAAGCAGATGGTCAGGGGTAGGCAGCCCCAAGACTGTGTGCTCAGCATCACAGTCTTCAGTGGTGTGTGCATATGTGCCTGCATATGTGTGTGTGTGTGTGTGCGTGAGTGTGCGTGCACACAAGCTTGTGTGCATTCATCTGTATCATGTTTTCTTCAGAAGTAGGCTCAGTGTTGCCTGCAAACCCTCCCCCACCTCACGGTTCCTCTGCTCTCTGCCTGTGTCTCCAAACAGGCCTTCAGTGTCTCCCCTCATACCCGCTGCTCACTAGCTGCTGGCCTTGCCCCATCCCTCCTTGCTGGCCCTCCCCAGTCTGAGAAGACTTCCTCTTACGTTTGGTGAGTAAGGATGAACAGTAAGAGGTTGCTCTTCCCTTCCTCCAGAAAGCAGAAGTAATGTCTACCCATGCTTATCACTGGCCAATGTACAGTCTTAACTTGTTTTGTTCGGTTTTTTGGTAAAGATGGGAGAATGGCAGCCGGTGAGATCAATTAGGGGATGATCATGTAGCTCATGTATTCAGTTCTTTGCAAAAGCCGAACAAGTGCACGGGGACACTTCTTAAAAGTGTCTGGCTAGCTCTTCCTTCTCTTTGCCTTTCGGCCATGACTGCAAGTACTCTCCAATTCTAAATGGTCGTTAGAAACTAATTTCTAAGTTGGTATAGAAGGATCCCAGCATTGTTTGCTCTTCCAGGATTAAAACTTAGAACACCCAACTGTGGCTAGAGTTTTCCTGCCTGGCCCACGGTCAGGATAAATCTCTTTCACCTGCCAGTCCCACAGCCGCTCAGACCCAACCAAGTAAACACAGAGACTTATATTGCTTACAAACTGTATGGCCGTGGCAGGCTTCTTGCTAACTGTCCTTATATCTTAAATTAATCCATTTCTATAAATCTATACCTTGCCACATGGCTCGTGGCTTACCGGCATCTTTACATGCTGCTTGTCCTGGCAGTGGCTGGCAGAGACTCCCTCCGCCTTCCTGTTCTTTTTAATTCTCTCTGTTAGTCCCGCCTATACTTCCTGCCTAGCCACTGGCCAATCAGTGTTTTATTAGCAACACCCAACAGTATCAAATGTTGGCCAGACCGTGAAGTCAGGCTAAATGTGTATCAACAACACAAACTGACTTTCCAAACAGCAAACCATGAGCCTTATTTTATTTTTAAAGTATCTCGGTCAGTCTCAGAATGCTCAAAACATGCTTGAACGGCAGCGGCGATTTTGGGGGCAAATGTGAAGGACTGTCGTAGCAGAGAACTGACCGAGTCTCGTAACTTCCTATTCTAATAGTGATTTAAAATACAGCCTGAAAAGCAAGAAAGACAAAACGTACCTTAGATAAATATTTCTAGTAATTCCAAAACGTTCATAATTTGCTTGCTTATATGCTTCAAGGATTTAGACTGCAGCTCAGCTTTGGAATGATTTTATACGTGGGGTAATTCCACCGAGGATCAAGAGGTGGCGCCACGCCGCCGTACTACCGCTGTTCCCGGACTAAGGACTGGGCTTGGTCAAGCACTTACTTTTTTCAGAGCACTTCAGAGGTTACTTTCTCTTCGGAGAAGGAAGTTTTGGTAAGTAAGAAGGCTTTTCTGGATTTTTTTCAAATTATTGCGTTGACACTTCAAATGGGAAAGAAAATGGCAAGGGCCGTGTAGGGAATAGGTAACCTTGCTTCGAAATGTTTGCAGAACGAGTCTGTGGTTGGTGTTTTAAAGTGTGGCTGTCCTTTGAAGTACCTAAGGCACGGGGTGTGGGGGAGAGACAGACAGCAGCTGGCATTTGGGTAGCCAAGGAACGGCCTCCCCCCCATCCCCGGCCCTCCCCCACACCCCGGGGTTTGGGCTGTTTTCTCCTTTTCATGAAGTCTGTAGTCCTTTGTGGTCCTGACATCACACTGTCTGCGCTGGATGTAGGGAAACAGTGTTTCATTTCCCAGTCACGTGGTACTATGATCTCTAATCGCTCTGTACCTCTCACTGATTTATGAGCATTTTGGAGGAAAGACTAATTCAGTCACTCCCATGCGATTTCATATCCCCATCCCTAGTTCCTACCGTGCCCGTGTCCAAAGGGGACTCTGAACAAACATTGCTTAAGTGGTTGGAAATGACTGAGACCAGATTCCCATACCCTGTAACTTTGAGTCCAGCACTCTTCCTCCGCCCAAAGTTTGACAGACTTTAATGACAAAGCTCTTCTCATGCTCGCCTTTGCTTACGGCTATTAACTACCTTTCCCCTTCTTGTAGCTCGACTCCCTCCAGCCGCCACCTTTTCTGGTTTTGAAATAGGGGTTGTGTTGACTGTTCTTTTTTTTCTTTCACTTTTTGTTTGCTGTATTAAACTCTTACTCCTGTCCCCTCATACTCCCTTTTAAAAAGCATTAAAAATATCACTTGAATTTCCAGTGATATCTTCCGGCTGGCTGTCCCACCCCCTCAACTGTGCACACACTGAGGTTCCGGACTGCTTCTCAGAACGTGTACTAAGAACTGCTTGAGGTTTTGAGCAACCTCCAGGACTCACATGTGTCCTTATGGCCACATGGTGGCTGAATGACAGTCCCCTGAATAAGACACACACGCTATTAGAGGAATTTGTAGGATGGGATTTCATTCGTGCATATTGATTCTCTACCATTAATTCATCTACCTGTGTTGAAGAGGTTGGCCCTCTTTGTATGTGTACTAATACTATAAATAATACAAGCATGCTTATTTACATGTAAAATTTTATTTTGGGTATGTTTCAGGTGGATTTTAAATTTTTCTAATTCATTAGTTCTTTGAGAATTTCATACAGTGTATTTTGATTGTATTCGCCCTCCCAACTCTTTCCTGATCCACCCCTCTTCTCTACCCACCCACCTTAGAGTCTTCTGTTTTCCTCCTAAACACATCAAGTCCAATTTGTGCT
>CABHPQ010136354.1:0-10389 GCA_902168405.1 Peromyscus aztecus
ATAATGAATTAGGGGAAGACTGTTTCTTCTCCCACCGCCCTTTTCCCCTCTGTTCCTTTGTTTCCTATTCTTTGTCTAGGGCTGTGGCCTGGTGAGGTTTCCCATTCCATGGTCGCGTGTTTATTGGTGTTGTCCTTGTTCAGGTCTTGTTTAGGCAGCCACACTGATGATACTTCATGAGTGTAGCTTCTGAAGGTTCTAGATGTAATCTCACAGTAGAGAACAGGTGGTCATGTGTTGCCCAGTTCCAGTTGATACATCTGCAACACAATTGGTGCACCTAAGACTGAAGGATTATCTGGGGGTGGGGGCAGATTATACGAGCTGGAGGAAAATGAATTTTAAATGAGCCATTTTTGTTTGAAAACAAGAATTGAAAATAAGGAAAGGAGGATTAATTCCAGATGATGATAGGATCTAGAAAAGCAAATTCATACTTTGGGTGGAGATTAGCCTTGAACAGCTGTTCAATTATAAAAGCTGTATAGGACATCTGTCTTCTCAATGGGAACTGAGAACCATGTGGCTTGCAAATATCTGTCTTACTAATAATTGAACTTTGGAGCATTACCTTTCGGTTTCAGAAAAAATTCTAAAACCTTACCTCATTTATATATAGATATTTATGTAGGAGAGTTGTTAACTGCATAGCAGAATGAGATACAGATTGGCCTGAGAGAATGGTGGGAAAATATGTCATAAGAACTGACTGAAACCAAGTTCTTAATAAAAGGATCAAGGACAGCACCCTCATAATGTTACTTAAATGTTTCTGTCAGGCCCAAGGTCAAGTAGGGTCATCAGACCAGTTTTTATAGGCCCTAGACACCAAAGGATTTAACCTGAATCTAAGGGAAGTTAAAGAAATATATATATAAAGGCGATGGAGGTGTAGCTCAGTGGTAGTGTGTGTTTATAATGCCCGTGTAAGCCCCCGAGCTCCATCTCTAGCATCAGTAAAGATTCAAATTAATAGCTCACTTACTAGCAATACATTGAATTATTTTAAGCTGAATATTCTTAGTATTCACCAAAGCAGTAAAGTTAGAGGCTCTTGATGTTATATTGGATTCATTTTGCCATTTATGTTGGTTGCTGATAAATAAGTGCTTTAACTGAGGCACAAATCCTTTTAGCACTTTCACTTTTAGGTTAGGAAATGTGACATTTTACTCATTTGCTATGATACATTGACCACTTTCATAAATTTATATTAATAATGATAGCTTTATCCAGCCATTGTGGCTCATGTGTGTGTAACCCTAGTACTGGTCAGCAGAAGCAAGTCTGAAAACAACTTGGGTTATATAGTTAAGTTCTAGGTTTCCCTGGGCTATGTGGTAGTAACTTATCTTAAACAAATAAACCACCAGAGTAATCGTAGGGATAATAATACAGCCTTGAATGTAGTGGCTTAAAAAAAAAAAAAAAAAAAACCAAACCAGTTTATAGCCAGGCAATGATGGCCAATACCTTTAATCCCAGCAGGCGAATCTCTTGAGTTCAAGGCCAGCCTGGTCTACAGAGTGATTCCAGGACAGCCAGGGCTACATAGAGAAACCCTATCTCAAAAAACAAACCAAAGTAAAAAAAAATTTTTTTTTATTTTTTAAAATTATGTGTATGGGTCTGTGTGGGGAATGCAGGTGTCCACGGAGACCAGAGGCATTGGTTCCCACAGTAATTATAAGTGGTTGTGAGCCACACAGTGTAGGTTCTATGAACCACACTCTGATCTTCAGCAAGAGCAATGTGTTGTTCTCTTAACCACTGAGATATCTTACCTCAAATTTAATGTGCTTAATAGTTGAGTATTATGTAGCAATTTCCATGATTTTTTTCTTCACTCTGTTTTTTTATGTACAATATTTATTGAAGTGTAATTTACATATAGGAAAATGTATTTATTTACATTTTTAGCTTTCCTGTTTTGACAAACACAGGCATGTAACACCACTGCAATTGAAAACAGAACATTGTCACCGTACCTAAAGCTTTTCTCATGCTCTTTGGGATCACCTGCATTCCACTGTCATTCCACTGCCCTGTCAAACACTAATCTGTTTTCTGTCCTTATAATTTTATCTTTTACAGAAAGTACCGCTGATGGAATCCTATGATAACCCAATATCGAATGATAGTTTGAGTTCAGCTTCTTATACATAGTAGCATGGTGTATCTGAGATCTATCCATATTGCTGTTTGTAACATTAGCTCATTTCTGCTTATTGTTTCTTAGTAGTCTTTTGTTTCGTTTTGTTTTGGTTTTCAAGACAGAGTTTCTCTTTGTATCCCTGGCTGTCTTGGAGCTTACTCTGTAGACCAGGGTGGGCTCAAACTTATGCCTGCCTCTGCCTCCCAAGTGCTGGGACTAAAAGAGTGCACCACCACCGCCCAGTGTTTCTTAGTGGTCTTACTGAGTAGACATACTCCAGTATGTTTATCTCTGACCCAGGTGAAGAACATGTAATTATTTTCAGTGTTTTTAATGCATCTACACACGCCAGAAGAGGGCACCAGATCTCATTATAGATGGTTGTGAGCCCCCACGTTGTTGCTGGGAATTGAACTCAGTACCTCTGGAAATGTAGCCAAGTGCTCTTAACTTTCTGTGTGCTAAGCATGTGCTCTCCCATCATCTCCATGCTATACCTCAATTTTAGCTTAGGGATATTGTGCAGTTTAGGAGTGAAGGTTGTTTATGTTGTGATAGCCAATTGTTCTAGCACGTGTGTTTGTTACACAGATCTTTTCATTAGTAGGGAAGCCCTGACTTGTTATTTAGTTTTTATTTGTATTTGTTTGTTTTTAGGGACAGGGATTCTTATGTAGCCCTGACTGCTCTGGAATAAGACATGTAGACCAGGCTGGCCTCAGACTCAGAGATCTTGTGCCTCTGCTTCCTAAGTTCTGGGGTTAAAGGCGTATGTGCCACCAAACCTGGCCACCAACAATTTTTAAATTGTTGGTTACTTTTCTGCTTGACTTTTAGTTAATAGTTTGTCATATAGTTAGCTAGAAACTTAAGGCCTATTATTACTAAAACAGAAAAAACTGGATCACTGGCATTTACTACTGAACTTGAAATAACACCTGGATCTCCCTGCCATCCTCAAATAGTTTACTCTTTAACCTTCAATTTGGCAGGAGTCATGGTTATTTTTAGGGTATAGGCAGTAGAGCTAAACTAAACTCCTCCAGCTACCTGAGACAGTGATCCCATCAGCTCTTTCAGCTCAGCATGGTTTGCTCTGGACCATATTTTACACGTTAATTGACCAGAGTGGAAACAATGGAGTTTTGGAGTATGTAATGCATTGAAAAAAGGTGATTGGGGCTTGAATCAAAATGTATGTATTTTGTTGATGATTGGAAGAGATTCTACAGTGGCTCTGGTATTAAAGTTGTAGGGCACAGTTATATTGTCTCTGCCTGCTTTAGTTTGGACAGTAAGTATCTTAAGATCGCTCAGGCTGCTAGAACAAAATACCAATGACTGGTGGCTTAAAAAACAGAACTTCATTTTCTTATCATTCTAGAGGGTACAGTCTAAGAGTAACGTATCAGTAACGTGGATGGTGTCTGGTCACGGATGTCTTTCAGCTTATAGAGATCTGCCTCCTCACTTTGCTCTCACATGCTGGGGATAAAGGGAGAAATAAAGAACTCTGTCTCTCACAAAGGTAACAATCCTGTCATGAGGCTATCCACTTTTATGACCTCATCTAAACCTGATAGTATCCAAAAGACTCTATCTCTAAATGCTATCACATTGGAAGTTACGCTTTCCATATACACTGCAGGTGATTACTATAGTTTCTGTACTAGAGTTGAATTGGTTATATTTAATTTTGACTGAAACTTAGAACTATAGCTTCTCTCAAGAGTAGTTGTATTTGTCATGATTTGTGTGTGTGTGTAAGTATGTATACATGCACATACTTGCATGTACAAATATGCCACAGCATGCGTGTCGGGGCAGAGATGACCTCAGGTGGCTGTCCTCACTTTCCACCTTGTTTGTGTTGGGGTCTTTGTTGTTTATCCCTGTACATACCAGGCTAACTAACTAGACTGCAAGTTTCTGGGGTTCTCTTGTCTCTAGCTCCCTTCTTTCCTAGGAACACTGGCGGGGCAGATGTGAACTTACCATATTTTGCTTTCTCTATGGCACCTGAGATTTTAGCTCATCCTTAACACTTGCATGGCAAGCACTTTCTTCATCCACTAAACCATCTCCTCAGCCCATAATTTCTTGGTTTTCTAGAGAAATAATTCCCAAAATGAGAATTTATAATCTCATTAAAGGATATATAAGATGATCCAGTGGTGTATAGAAAAGAATGTTGATTATTTGTTTGGCCTATATTCTAGAAAAAATTTTTTAAAAAATTATTACATTTTTCATTTTGTGTGTGTGCCATGGTGCATATGTGGAAGTCTGAGGACAATTTGTTGGAGTCTGTTTTCCTTCCACTATGTGAGTCCCAGGGGTCAAACTCAGATTTGCAGGCTGGCTGCCATGTCAGGTACATTACACAGCTGTCTTGCTAGCCCTATTTTATATTTTAAAAATTATTTTTATTTTATTATTGTGTGTATGGGTGTTTTTCCTGCCTGTGCACCACTTGTGTGCTTGGTGCCTGTGGAGGCCAGAAGAGGGGCATCCTGTTCCTTAGAACTTGAGTTAGAGGCAGTTGTGAGCTGCCATGTGGGTGCTGGGGAATTGAACCTGGGTCCTCCGAACGAGTAGCCAGTGCTCTTATGCTCTGAGCCATCTCTCCAGGCCCCTATTTTGTATTTTTGAGATAGGGTTATATTAAGTAGCTTTAACTGGCTGTTACTCTGCATGTGACCCAGGTTGGCCTCTAACTCTTGGCAGTTCTCCTGCCTCAGCCTCTCAGGTGCTGGAATTACCAATGTGTGCCTCCATGTTTGGCTAACCTTAAGTTTAATGCAATCTGATTGTATGTGTATACATGCATATTGGGGGTAGATGCCCAAAATTTCCATTGAAGTTCACTAATAAAACCTTCCTGCATAGGTTTTAACATAAAATTCTACCAATGTATAACACCTCTGGAATAGCTACAGGTTGAATGTCCCTTCCCTAAAATGTTCAAGACCAGAATTATTTTACATTTCAGTTTTTCAGATTAGTATTTATTGTTGCAGGATTGGGCATTGAGCCCAGGGCCCCATGATTAAACTATACTTTAAGCCCAGATTTGGGAATGTTTGCATATAAATAATATGAACATTGGAAATGTTGTAAAATTTGAAACTAATTGAGGATCATGTTAATTTTCAGAAAGTTTCACAATTTGGAGTCATTTGGATACTTAAATTAGGGACACTCAGTCTTTTATGTTTTTTTCAGGCCAGGGTATCATGTAGCCCACACTAACTTTGAACTTGCTGTGTGTCTGAGGATAACCTTGAACTCATAGGCCTGCCTTCACCTCTTTTTTTTTTTTTTTTCTTGAGACAGGGTTTCTCTGTGTGACAGCCCTAACTGTCCTGGAACTCACTCTGTAGACCAGGCTGGCCTCGAACTCACAGAGATCTGCCTGACTCTGCCTTTACCTCTTAAGCACTGGGATTACAGGCATGTGCTACCATGTCCAGCTTTCTGCTGTTACTTTATAGATGAAAAAAGCAAAGTCTAGTGAGAATCATGGGCTCATCAGGGTACAGTGTATGAATGGCTTCACTCATTCACTGGGATCTTGAACTTTTACTTTCTAGTCTGGGGTTGATTTTGCTAAAATGTAATGTTTAGAAACTATCTGCTGTGTGAATGCTTTTCTTTTTCTTTTTCTTTTTTTGAGACAGGGTTTCTCTCTGTAGCTTTGGTGCCTGTCGTGGATCTCGCTTTGTAGACCAGGCTGGCCTCGAACTCACAGAGATCCACCTGGCTCTGCCTTCTGAGTGCTGGGATTAAAGGCATGTGCTACCACTGCCCGGCGTGAATGCTTTTCATAAGCATTCACAGGGTTTTATGTTTCTGAATTTAGTAATAAGGTCCGTCAATTTTATCTTGAAAAGAAGGTCCATTATTTAAAGACCCTTAAGCCATTTTCTCCCTTAAAAGACTGTCCTGTGAACTCTGGATGAGATGAACATCATGGCTTCCTTTCCCCCACTTCTCAGAGCAGGCCACAGAGGCTGGGCAAGCCTTTTCTAGAGCAGTATGACAAGTTCACCCGTTCCCAACCTCCTAGAGAGGATGCTATTTAGTTACGAGAAAGGTTTTCAAGAGCTGCTGTTTTATCCTCTGGAAGTGGATAATAGTGGGGTGGGCATGTGACATGGTAGACAGTTTAATTCTACAAATAGAATATCTCAGCTACTCTTAATTTACTATGATACAGTGGTCTGCTTTATAACTAGTATTGAAATAACTTTCCTTATAGGACTTTTACAATAATTAATTTTAAACCTGTAGATTCAGGGTTGGGGAGATTACTGAGATGCTAAAGAATATAAATAGTGACTATTGAGAGACAAAGCCAAGTGCTGTGTAGGAAGTGCTTTAGCAAAATACATCCAAATGGGGTGGGAGAGGTGGTTCAGAGGTTAAGAACACTTACCCAACTTGGAGAGGACCTGGGTTCATTTCTCAGCACTTACATGGTGGCTCACAAACTATCTGTAACTCCAGTTTCAGGGGATCCAACACCATCTTCTGATCTTCTCAGACACCAGGCACATATATGCTGCACATAAATACATACATGCATACATACGGGCAAAAAAACTTATACATAAATCTTTGTTTAAAATTACACATCAGAGGAGGGAAAAGAAGCCAGTTGTGGCTCACAGCTGTTATCCCAGCTCTGGGGAATCTGAGGCAGAAAGGTCCCCATGAATTTGAGACCAGCTTGAGGTACAGAGTGAGAGCCTATCTCAAAACCAAATAAAGAAAAAGTGAGAGGAAGAAAGCAGTCTGCTCTGGAGATAGCTTGTGTACACGGCTGTTGGCGTCTTGTTCGCACCTTTTTTCATCGCTGCCCTTCCAGGTGTTTTCTCAGATTTGGTCCGGTTTTTTGTTTGTTTGTTTTTTGTCAGAACTACTCCACTGTGGCCTGCTACAAGCATTCTTTGGGCAACTGTCTCTGCAGAGGACAGTTTTTATGAAACAGCACAAGTTTCTGTAAAGGAGAGAAGTAGAGGGTGAGGATAAGGATGGCTTCTAGGATAATTGTTAGGGGAATGAAAGGGCTGTTGAAAGATTGGAGGACAGTGCCTGGGTGCTCGGTCTTAGATCATAATCATACTTTGTCTTTTACCACTGCCTTTTGTTCAAGACACTGAAAGGGCTAAACAAAACTCTAGCCTGAATAATATTATTCTTTGCTCTTTGGAATTTGCTGGAGGTGGCGGTACGGTCCTGGAGAGGGATGGGAATGTTATAGCAGCATTAACAAAATAAGATACATTCCCTAGTTCTAGGTAGGGTTTTGCTACAGAGGTAAGTCTGGTGAAAATTAGTAGAATTAGCTGAAGTAATGTTTGCCACTATGTAAAATGAGCTAAGATGGCTTAGTGGGCATTCTCTTTTACATACCTTTGTATAGCCAGTCTGGCACTCACAGAGATCTGCCTGCCTCTGCCTCCCAAGTGTGGGATAAAGGTGTGCACTACCACCACCTGGCTCTGTTTATAATCTTATGTGTCTTTGCTTTTAATAGGCTTGACACTACAGCTGAGTGACCAAAGACTAGGGTGCTTTGCAAGAGCTTGATTTCTGTCTATTTGTGCATGAAATGAGATTCAGAATCTTGACTCGTGTATTCCGTTTTGTGAAAACAAATGCTTCACAGAGTTTGTGGAAACATGTTACTTACAGTGGGAGAATCTTGCTCAGAGGGCAGTGCTGAAGGTAGCCTTCTTGTGTTGAGTTCTTAGCTAGCAGCTTGTTATTAGGTATGCACCTCCTGTTTCAAGTTTTATCTCAGTTCCTTCTTTCCCATGTAGGAAAAACAAACAAACACAAACAAACAAACAAACAAACCAAAGCACACTATCAGCTACTTTAGAAAGAAGGTAAAGAGTTGGCAGTTGACCTCTCCCCAAGTATGTCTCTTTATGGTGTTACATTCAGGGAAGCTGGGGGTGAGTGTTAGCAACTGAGTAGTTAATATTAAGTGTACCCACACAAAAGATTAATTCTTATGAAAATGGTAAAACCTATGTATTGTTGAATGTCCTTGTCTATTTTATTGTCTTTCCCAGAAGCTTTTCTAATTATTTTATTTCCTTCTTCCCAAATCCAGGCTGGATACAGCAAATACCATTTTCAAGATGTCCAGCAAAGGGAGCAGCACAGATGGCAGAACAGATTTAGCTAATGGTAAGGAACTGAAAAAAAGGTCAAACTCTCTTTACTGTCAGTTGAGGTCTCCCCCTTCCCTAAAGTGAGAATGGAGACCTGAATTTTAGTGGAACAGAGGAGCCCTTGTCTGCTGTCTGAATACAGGACTCAGGAATCATCTTGGGTTGCCTCCAATCTTTTGCTCCTTCAAATTTTATCAGATTGTTTTCAGAAGATCAATATAGAGATATTTCTTTCTTTTTTAATTTTTGTTTTATGTGTATGATTATTTTGCCTGTGTGTATGTCTATGCACCACTTTTGTGCCTGGTGCCTGCAGGGCCAGAAGAGGGCATTACATCCTTTGGAACTAGAGCAACAGACAAACCTGGTGGTGGTGCACACCTTTAATCCTAGCACTCAGGAGGCAGAGGCAGGCAGATCTCTGAATTCGAGGCCAGCCTGGTCTACAGAGTGAGTTCCAGGACAGCTAGGACTGTTACACAAAAAACAAAAAATTAAAAAATTTAAAAATATTTATTTTGGCCGGGCGGTGGTGGCGCACGCCTTTAATCCCAGCACTCGGGAGGCAGAGGCAGGCGGATCTCTGTGAGTTCGAGGCCAACCTGGGCTACAGAGTGAGTTCCAGGAAAGGCGCAAAGCTGCACAGAGAAACCCTGTCTTGAAAAACCAAAAAAAAAAAAAAAAATTTGTTTCTAAAAAAACAAAAAAAAAGAGTTATAGACAGTTGTGAGTCACCATGTGGATGCTGGGAATTGAACCTGGGTCCTCTGAAAGAGCAGTCCATGCTCTTAACTGCTAAGCCATCTCTGGCCCCAAAGATATATTGACCTTTTGGTGAAGTGGTTTGGACTTTTAGAAGCCTGTTTACAAAAGGGAGGGCATACTTAATGAAATACTAAGAAGAAAATTAAGTTGGAGGGAGTTATGGGGAAGACTTAATTGAGAGGTCTGTTTATATGGTAGATAATAGTTTCAGAGAGTGATGAGAAATGAAGTTACTGATCTGGCAGTGTGCCTCAGTGATAGAAAAGATGAAACCAAAGCTACCCAGAATCGGGTCTTCTTCCCTCCCTTTACATCGCACTTAATTAAAAGGGACAGGATTCTAGAGAAATTTCTCTCTCTCTCTCTCTCTCTCTCTCTCTCTCTCTCTCTGTCTCTGTCTCTGTCTGTGTGTGTAGATGCCAGGTGGGCATAGTGGTCCACATGTAATTCCAGTGCTCAGAAAGTGGAGACAGGAGAGGTCCTGAAACAGCTACCTAGCTAAATGAACTTTATCAACAAGCTCTGGGTTCACTTGACAGATTCTATTTCAGTAAGGTGGAAAGTGATTGAGCAAGACCCCTGATGTTAACCTTAGGCCTCTGCACACATGTATGTGCCGCTCCTCCCAGGAACATAGCATATACTCACATGCACACACCACACACACACACACACACACACACACACACACACACACACACACACGCGCGCGCGCGCGCGCGCGCACGCACGCACGCACGCACGCACGCACGCACGCACGTAAAGAAGGGTTCACCAAAATACAGTCCTGCCCATTTATTTAGTATCTATGAGTTGCTTTTGTACAAGTGAGGGTCAATAGTTGAGACAGTCTTAAATGGTCTTATATAACTTAACATTTTGACCAATTGGGCCCGTACAGGAAAAAAAAATTGCACGAGCCTAAGGTAGGTTTTGGTCAATGACTGCTAAGCCCGTTCTTCCAGCTTGTGTATACTCTGTCTCTTATTTTAATGTGCTACCACCGTCACAGTCCGAATTTGTTAATCACAACTTTTTAAATTTTATATTACATTTATTTATTTAGTGTTCACGGGTGTCATGATACTTTAGTAGAATCAGGTTCTCCTTCTATCCCTGTGATAGATCAAAATTCGTGTTGTCAGGCTTAGTGACAAGTGCCTTTACCTGTTAGACCATCTTGCTGGTTCTTGTTAATCATCATTTTAACAGTAAATTCCCAGAGTCTGGGGCTGGGTTGTTTCTCCTTGCATGTGGGGCTCTGTCAGGTGTTGTGTGCAG
>CABHPQ010136357.1:0-22890 GCA_902168405.1 Peromyscus aztecus
TTCCCATCAGTCACTAAGAAAATGCCCTACAGGCTTACCTTGATCTATGGAAGCATTTTCTTAATTGAAGTTCCCTCCTCTCAGATGACTTTAGCTTGTGTCAAATTGACATAAAACTATCCAGCACAGTTAGAAACATTTACTCTTATTGTCTGTAGCAGGAATTCTGTTGCTAACTACCTCTTCATGGATCTGTGTGTCCCTCTTGTCTTTCTCCAAACTAAACTAATCTCAGTACTTTATAGTATTTTTTTTAAAGGAAATTCTGAACGAAATCCAAACTTTTCAACTTGATTGGCAAGTCTTTTGAGTTGTAGGTGGTGTGGTGTATTTGACCTGACTTCAGATTCTTACTCCAATGATATTTGTTGATATAGCTTTGAGAAACATTATCATGCAGTGATTTAAGGTCATTTAGTTCTGAAGCCAGACTGCTTGATTTTCAAACTGAGTTCTAGCACTTAATTGCCAAGTCTTCAGGTTCCATTCTTTTTATCATCATGAAGTCAGTTGTAGATGCAGTGCTGCTAGCTCTTTCTCACATCACTTCTTGGAACAGACACACTGTACTCCAAGATTTCCTGCAGCAGTTTTAGAGAATCTGTGCTGTTCATTTTAGCAATATGCTCCACTTGGCTTAGACCTGGATCAGTGCTAAGGCATGTGGAGTTGCTCTGATTGTGGTAGTATACCTGAAGCTAGAAGTATGATCAGGTCTTACACCAAATGTGGCTGAGATTGTGCCTGGTTTGCCGGGAAGAGTCTAGGGACCTGTTACACCTAACCTTCTTAGTGTTGTTCTGAGGAGTAAATTGATAGTAGCTGCTCAAATGTTAGCATTCACCAAACCCTCATTTCCCAGAGTCCTCCCTCCCTGCACCCCTCCTTTCTTCCTTCTCCCATGTTTCTCTTTTTGTTGTTTTTGGGGTTTTAGTGGTTTGACTAAGAAACATCTTCCATAGACACAGGCATTTGAACACTTGGTCCCCAGGTGGTGATGCTCTTTGGGGAGGTTTAAGAGGGCCAGCCTGCTGAAGGAAGTACATCACTGGAGGCAGGCTTTGAGCGTTGAAAGCACTGGTGCCTGCTTCCAGTTCACTTTCTCTGCTTTGTGCTTGTTGTTAAAGATGTGATATATCATCGGCTTCCTACTCCTGCTGCCATACCTGCTGCTTATTGCTCTGCTTCCCTGCCATGATGGCTTCTTAACCCTATGGAACAGTAAACACAAACTCACTCTCCCATCCGTTTATGTCTTGTCATGGTAGTTTATCAGAGCAACAGCTAGCCTGTAACATGTATTAATAATCCTTTGCCATAGCCTTCTGAATGCTGGGAATTCAGCCTGGCATCCTAGTTTCTCCTTTTTATTCTTTCTAGTTTTTGTTTGTTTGTTTGTTTGTTTGGATGTCAGATTTCATTAGAGTCTTTGATATTTATTGAGAATAATCTGATTTATGTGTTTGCACATTGTTTTGTGTACTGTGATGACAAAATTTTTTATTTTAAAAATGTGTGTGTGTGTGTGTGTGTGTGAATGTGTATATGTGTACAGTTGTGTGTTAGGCCAGAGGTTGTTGATGGCAGGGGGCTTTTTCCTTCTTTCTTTCTTTCTTTCTTTCTTTCTTTCTTTCTTTCTTTCTTTCTTCCTTCCTTCCTTCCTTTCTTTCTTTTTCTTCCTTCCTTCCTTCCTTCCTTCCTTCCTTCCTTTCTTTCTTTCCTTCCTTCCTTCCTTTCTTTCTTTCTTTCTTTCTTTCTTTCTTTCTTTCTTTCTTTTTTTGGAGACAGGGTTTCTTTATATAGCCTTGGCTGTCCTGGAACTCCCTATGTTGATTAGGCTGGATTCCAACTTACAGACATCTGCTTGTTTCTGCCTCTTGAGTGCTGGGATTAAGGACCACTATACCCAGCTTCATACCGTATTTTTTGAGAAAAGGTACCTCAGTGAGCCTGAAGCTCCTCAGCTCAGCTAGACTGGCCAGTGAGCTTCAGGAACCCGCTTGTCTCCAGCTCTCCCCTCTCCCCTCTCCCACAGCCCTGAGGTTACATGTGTATGCGGCAGCATCCAGCTTTTTACCTGGGTGGTAGGGGTGGGACTGAGGTACTCAGGCTTGCACAGCAGACACTTTACCCACTGTCATCTCCTGGCCCTCATGCTTTTCTTTCAAGCTTCAGTAGAGCAGGGCAGAGTGATCCATACTGTGATCATATCATTCAAGATGCAGAGACAAGAGGATTGCTGCAAATTTAAAGCTGATCGACATTGTGAGTTCCCGCCAGGGATAGATACATAGTAACACCCAGTTTCAAAATACAAAAAACAAAAAGTGTAATAGAACCTTTATGTCTCCTTTCCCCCTCTTCTTTCTTTTCCTCTTCATACTGGAGATAGACCCCAAGTCCTCACACATGTTAGGCAAGTGCTCTACCATGGAGCCACATCCCCTAGTCCTTGGCTGTTATCTTCTTGTGATGTAATTGCACTCATTGGTGTCATAGCTTCACTAGATTTTAAGTTCTATAAGGGCATAGCCTCTAATTGCTTTACTGATGTATTTCTGGTGCCTGGCTCAAGAAGAAAGTCACTAAATGTTTGATGAATGAAAAAAAGTAACTGGATTGAAATACATTATATATATGAATGAAATTCTCAAACTATAAGAAATTATTAAGTAATGAGAAATATTTTAATTATAGAATTGAAAAAGTTCTAATCTAGTTAAAATTACTCCTATTTTGAGTTATTTGCTTCATATTATTTAAGTTTTTCTTTGACATTGTTTGCCAATTTAAAGAAAAATTTCATTAGTTTTTAAGATTTTAAGGACAGCCCTATTTCCCAGAATAGATTATTAAACCCTCTACGATACCCTCATTAACAATTAGAATAGTGTAATAGTGTATTTACTGGTGTCATCCCTGACATTGAGTATTGCTGACTTAGTAAAAGAATAAATTAATGAACTAGTGCTCTCTTTTTGCTAATTCAGAGTTGAAAAATACAAGCAATTTTGATGAACATTCTTTTCTCCCTGCTTGAACATTCTGGACCCTTAGGCCTTGTATGATTGTCAACTGAACCTATTGGGGAGCTGGAGCTGCAGTGTAACCTGTTTGTAAGGACACCTCCAGAGCTCCAGGGACCTGTTTCCTTGTACACACACTGCCTAATACAGAGTGTCCTTTGACACAGTAGCGTTCTATTCCAAGCCATTCCAAATGTGGTTGGCTGCTTCATATGTCTCTCCTACTATCTAATGTCGTGGTTGGAGTGACAGGGTTGGAATAAAAATTTGTAGATGCGATAATGAACTCAGTTTATACAATTGATGCTGTATTTGGAGAACAGGACTTTGAGGTTTGTTGGCCTGCTTTTCTATCTCTATAGTCTGTATATAATTTAAAAAAAATTTCCATTTATGTCAGAAAAATGCAGATTGTGAGGTAATGAGAAGGTGAATCAAATGTGGGCTATTCACACAAGCCCCACAATATGGATTTGCTACTAGTTTTTATATTTTGGGTTAATTATTAGTTTAGAAACCACAAACTACACGTGTATAACAATGCAGAAATATAATAGGAATTATTTGTGAATAATTTAATTGTTTGACATTTTTATCAAAGAAACATGATTTTGCAAACCTAAAATTTAATTCTATTTTTATGCTTTCTTGGCAGTCTGATAGATATAGAATTCTAGAAGGGCTAGAGAGGTGGTTTAGTCAGTGAAGTGTTTGTTACACAAATCATGAGGATCTGAGTTCATGTACACCCAGCACCCATGTAAAAACCTGGGCTCAGTGGCACTTCCTTGTATTACTGTCTTCGGGGAGATGATGACAGGAAGGAACTTGGGAACAGCAGAACCTGTGAGCTTCAGGTTTAAAGACCTTATCTCAAAAAATAAGGTGAAACTCTATTGAGGAAGACACCTGGTGCCAACCTCTAGCCAACCCGCACACACTTGAACACATATACCATATACCACACACACATGACAACAACTCTTAATGAAATCTTTTTTAACTTAGAAATTCAAAGACATTACTCTATTGTCTTATGGCTACCAGTATTGTAGTTGAGAAATCACAAAAGATACAGGATTTTCTTCTGAAAATTCAGAATAATCTACTGTGGGTTTTGTTTGGGGATTTTTACAGGTTAACTTGCTAGTGTCCATCCTTTCAGTCCGGAGCCATTTAATTCTAGGGGATGTTCTTACATGATTTTCACAATTCCATCACTTCTTTTTGAACTTTGTTAGTAAGATTTCAAGGGGAGCTTCCTTTATTGAGCCTTTGAGCTTCTTGTTTTTTTCTTCCCAATTTCTTTCAGATCAGTTTTATATTGTACTTCTAGAATATTTCATAAGTATTATTTTGTAGTGAATTATGCAGGTATGTTTTAATTTCAACTATCATATTTTTAATTTCCAAGGGCCTCCTTTTACAAGCCTCTTTCTCTGAAGTCCTTAATGACCTTGAGAGTGATGTTTGACATTTTCTAAAGCAAATACACATTGGTTCTGTGTAAAGGCTGATGAGGCTAAAACAGAAGAAGACAAACTTGACAGTAGACATCTACCAGCAATGCATTTTCTATTTATTTAATTTGCTAATGTTGTAGAGTGCTTGCACTGCTAAACCATGCCTGAAAATCCAAAGAAAGGAGTGGTAGTGTGTGTAGATTGAGTCACTCCCCATACAGTTTATTTAAGCATGTTTATTTCCATTTATTTTGCAGTGCTAGGGATTGAACTCAATATAGAGTATGTAGGCACTGTACCATTGACCCATACTCCTAGCCCAATTTATGAACATTTTGATAAATTTGCAGCCTTTTTTATTTTTTTAAGTTATATTGGACATGGTAGTGCCTGTAATCCCACTCAGGAGCCGCTATCTCCATAGAAAGCTGTAACCAAGTTACATTTTAAATCTTCTACAACAGTATGCTATTAACCATACATAGTAATATGGGATACTTAAAAATGTATTTCAAGATACATTAATATAAACCATGAAAGATTAGAAACAAAGGATTAAGAAAAAAATATTTAGACAGCAAAAACAAAGCTGGTATAGCTCCAGTTGCATCATATAAAATAGAACTTTAAACAAAAAATTACTAGTGGGGCAGTGGTGGTGCACACCTTTAATACCAGTACTTGAAAGGCAGAGGCAGGTAGGATCTGTGTCAGTTTAAGGCCAGCCTGGTCTACAGAACAAGTCCCAGGACAGCCAAGGCTACGCAAAGAAACCCTGTCTCAAAGAAAAAAAAACCAAAAAAACCAAAAAATTACTTGTAAATACAGTTTTATTTGCTATTCAGTTATAACATGTTTTAGAACATGTTTAGAACATGGTGCAGTGGCCTATGCCTTAATCTGGAAGTAGAGGCAAGAAGATCTCTCTGAGTTCCAGGACTACCAGGGCTGCATAGAGAGAACTTATCTAAAAACAAAAAGAACCAAAATAAATAAAATAGAAATATATAAAACAAAAATGGGGCTGGAGAGAGCTCAGATTAAGAACACTGGCTGCTGTTCCAGAGATCCTGAGTTCAATTCCCAGCAACCACATGGTGGCTCACAACCATCTGTAATGAGATCTGATGATCTTTTCTGGCCTGCAGGCAGAGCATTCATACCTAAAAAAATACATTAAAAATGGATAAAATGACATGTTTCCTATTATGATAGGTGATTTTGACATACTTCTCCTACTTGTTGAAGATAAAGTAGCAAAAAAATTTGAGACTACAAATTATTTTAAAGCTGGGCATGATGGTGCCTGGTCATAAAAACCAAAAAGTAACAAAACTCTTAAAAAAAAAAAAAACCCAAAAAAACCCCCCAACATTTGTTTGATGTACATACATGAGTTGAGTGGTCTACTTAATGTTAGAAAATAAATCCACAGAAAATAGAACCAGTTAAACAGTAGGAGTCAAATTAATGAACTAGAAATGATTGCATAGGAGAGAATTAAAAGAAAAAAAAACCGAAAATGATTCTTTTGAAACAGATGAACTTGTCCTCCCTCCCCTTCAAAAAATGAAGCTTAGGTAAATAATCACAATTTTAAATGAAACTTTTCTACGGATAAGAAAAAGTAAGAGAATTTTGTTAACATTTAAAAAATGTTAACTTATTTTTCGTCTTATATTGGGGATGGGGTATGTGGACATAGTGCAGGTGCTTGGGAGTGTGGCAGCTGAAGCTCCAGTTACAAGTAGTTGTTAGCTGTTTAATGTGGGTACTGGGAACCAAATTCAAATCTCTTGGAGAGCAGTATGAGAGCCATCTCTCTAGGCTGTGTTGTTAGCATTTGTAATATTCATTTAGTACATTAGTGTCTGTCAGGCAGAATTTTAAAGACCATAGAGAGGTGTACTCATTAATCTATTCCTCAAGACAACTAAACAAAGTAATAGCCTCATTTTATAGGTGAGGGAGCTTATCAGAAGCACTCAGAAATTAAATAATTTTCTCAGTGCTAACACAGTGGTTCTCAAAACCTTCCTAATGCTGTGACCCTTTAGTACAATTCTTTGTGTTGCAGTGACCCCTAACCATAAAATTATTTTCATTGCTATTTTATAACTGTAATTTTGCTGCTGTTATGAATCATAATGTAAATATCTGTATTTTTCTATGGTCTTAGGTGACCCCTGTGAAAGGGTCATTCGACTCCCAAAGGGGTTGCAACCCACAGGTTGAGCACATACCGTGGGTAGAACATGGAACATGTCTTGTCCCTTCTGAAATGCATGCTGGAGTTTTAATCCCCATTTTGTCATAAGGATAGAAATTTAACCCAGTGTGGTTTTAGAGGTGTGGCCTCTAAAAACCGGAGGTGATTAGTATATTAGATAAGATCATCAGACTGCAGGCTACATGATTGAACATTAGTAACTTTATAAGAAGAGAAAGAAAAGATCAAAGGAGGTTCACATGTGTATTCCCTGTTCCTTGCCCTGCACTGCTTGGGACTCTGTCCACAAGAACCCTATCACTACCTGAACTGTGAACTTAAATAAGCCTTTCTCTTTATAGATATAAAAATATCACTTTACCCAGTGATAACTACAACAGGATAAAGAACCAATATAGAAAATGAGACTATAGTTGGCTTTAAGTTTGGGTGTTTGTTGGTTGAACCTATGGCAAGTAATTAAATTCTGTGCTTCTGTTAGTCTGTTAAGTGAAATAAGATTTCATCAGTTTGTTAGAAGGATTTATCTAACATCCTTTCAGGAATGCCTGGTGTATTGAACTATATGTTTTTGTTATTTATTAAAGGAGAAAGGCTACATGATTAGTCAATTGATACAGATTTACGTATTTGATAAAACTCAGCTTCCATTTATTGTTAAAATAAAAAGCTTGTAGCAAATTTAGAAAGGCGTTTTCTTAACACTGGATAGATTAAATGTATCTACCAAAACTACAGCCAACTTATTTTGGTAAAGAGGGGTGCATACAATGACACAGCCAAAATGTTGGATTAGTACCAGCTATTAACAAGAATGTGGAGCAGTGAACACTTCCATAGTCCTTATGGGAGTATAAATTGGTACAAGCACTTTGGAAAGTGATCTGGCTTTGTTTAGTGAAGTAGAAAAAGCTCATATCCTATGCTCGAGACAACTGTTTATTTCTTGCAGGATTTTCATATGCATTTTTATATTACCTAACTCTTGGATACTACCACAGTACCGTTGTGGCTGTAAATAGCATTCACATGTTTTGTGTCTAGGCCTAAGATTAGAAGGATAGTGTGAGTGCTTCATGCCGTCACCTGTGGAAATAGTCCAATCCCTAATACCTTTGTGAAGGAGGCTGCCTTAGAGAGTCGCAGAGCCTACAGTAGACCTTAAGTCAGAAGGAAACTGTGTTAAGTTCTTGTTTAGTTCCTTTTCTTTTTTTTCCCATTCACTCCTCCCTCCCTTTCTGTCTTTTGTCATGTTCTGGCTAGTTTATTCCAGTACACACTTCCCTGTGTGTATTGTAGTAAATAAACTTTGATTCTGTGACCAGGAGATATATGTGAAAAATGTTAACAAGAACACATACAATGTGATTTCTAGGTTGTAGTGTAAAGATTTCAGAAGGGAGAGTCATTGTCTCTAAAGTTACAGAAACCAGTTAAATGGCTATAATGACTTGGGATATTAAGTGTTTTCTTCTTTTCTGATAAATTGGCCAGGAGATGCTTTGGATTTATATAATTCTCTTTTTCCGTAGGGGGTAGAAATTTGGTTTCTTATTTTATGGCTGCTACCTTATTTTGGTCTCGTTTTTCTTTTACACTGTACTGGATCTCTGGGATCCACTGAACCTTATGAATATACTGAGGGGGCTGATGGTATACCTTAGTGGTAAAGCAAATGCTTCACAAGTACAAGCTCTGAGTTCAATCCCCAGCAGTTTATCTCAGTGGGATAATGCGCTCCCCAGGGGCCATAGACTTGTCTAACAAAAACTCCAGTGCCAGACTGGGGATATCTCTCTTGGGGCTGTTGGTAAGAGGGGGTTCAAGAGACCCCCAAAACAATAATAGTCTATTTCCATTGCTCTCTGTTGCTTGCCAGAGCATCAAGGTAAGAGTCTATTGCTGAAGAGGTGAGATAGCTGTGGCTTGTTCTATTTCTCTGACCTTCCAGCATTTACCCCAATACCTGGCTCAGGTTTGATTTTATTGATAAGACCTGTTAAGACTCATGCTACATCTGGCGCCCAATGTTCGTGGTACGAATTCATGAAAAAGGTGCTTGTGGGCCCCAGCTCAGGCCCGGGCTACACTCAGCCGGTTGTGGTGGTGCACTCCGGTTGGATTTACTGAAGAAGGCAGAGGCAGGAGGATCCCGAGTTTGAGGCCAACCTAGGAGAAGCTTTGGCCGGGGCCGAGCCACAAACAGTAGTGGGACCATGGAGGCAGTGGCTGCTACTCCACTGTTGCTGGCTTCTTCTCATCATGTTGGTGACTGCGGTGATGCTGCTACCTGGGACAAAGGATTTACTACTGCTTGATCAGAGAAGAATTGCCAAGACCATCGTGTTACAAGAAAGCATCGACAAAGGTCAGTTTGGAAAAGTTTGGCAAGACAAATGGTGGGGAGAAATTGCTGTGAAGATTTTCTCCTCTAGGGAAGAATGTTCATGGTTCCAAGAGATAGACGTTTATCAGACTGTAATTACTCCAAACCACAGAGGAGGCACAAAAAAAAAAAAAAAGTCTGCAGGGAACCGTGACCATGCCTAACAGTGACTTTGAAATCTTCAAAAAGACGACAGGACTCCACAATGATGATTCTACAAGGACTATGATAAAACCATTAAGCTGATTAACACCAAGGAAAGATCGACTTTGGACTACAAACTGGTCAGGACAATTTTGAGATGGCTAGGTGAGATGATCCAGCCTGACAGACTACTCGAGCAAGGACTTGTGACAAGCCCTGAAATTTCCTATTATACAGAGACTGGACAAATGATACAGGACTTGACAATTAACCTAAATTTTTTCTTTTCAAGATTCCCTAAAGATATCTTCACCCCTAGAAAGAAAAAAGAAAAAAAGAATAAGATATGAGATAGATCATCGAATCTACTCTGAGAAAAAAGATAAAGAAAAATAGGATAAATAGGTAGATCACTGAATCTACACTGAAAAGAAAAAGGAGAAGATATAAAAATGACAAAAGGTAGACTACTGAATGTATTATGAAAAGAAAAAAGAGAGAATATGGATATGATAAGATAAAAAGGGAGATTATGGAATCTACTTTTAAAAAGGAACTACTTGTTTTAAATAAGATAAGTAATGAGAGCTTCTCCATCTGAGTTTATCAGATGTTACTGGACTGGACATTGTTAATATATATAATGGAGTTTTTTGTCTGGATCTGTCAAATGTTAATGGACTAGACATCGTTAATGTAATCTTGACTATATGTATTGTATATACTTATTGGATAGTTTTTCTTGTATTAGTCATAAGCTTTTTTGATTTTAGACAAAAAGAGAGGAAATGTGGTGGTATTGTGTTCCCCAAAATATTGTGTACCTTAATAAACTTATCTGGGGTCAGAGACAGAACAGCCACAATATTAAACATGAGGATAGGCAGTGGTAGCATACGCCTTTAATCCTAGCATTCCAGAGACAGAAATCCCTCTGGATCTCTGTGAGTTCAAGGCCACATTGGAAATGGCCAGGCATGGTGACACATGCCTTTAATCCCAGTAAACCAGCCTTTAATCCCAGGGAGTGGTGGTAGAGAGCAGAAAGGTATATAAAGTGTGAAGAAACTCGAGGCATTTTGGCCTGGGTAGGCATTTGGCCTGGAGAAGCATTTGGGCTGGTTAATCATTCAGGCTTCTAGCAGCAGTTCAGCTGAGAGTCATTTGGATATGAGGACATAGAGGCTTCCAGTCTGAGGAATTAAGACCTGCTGAGGATCCGGTGAGGTGAGATAGCTGTGGCTTGTTCAATTTCTCTGACCTTCCAGCATTTACCCCAATACCTGGCTCAGGTTTGATTTTATTGATAAGACCTGTTAAGACTCATGCTACAGAAGACACTACACACTTTGGTTATAGGATTTGAAGAAATCAAGCTGATATTGACCTGGAAGCCTCCTCCCTGAGGACTAGCTCTCATATTGTCAGAAGGTACCATGCAAGCTGCCAAGGGAGAAAAGTTGTCAACAACTCCTACTCAGCTGTAAAGCCTGAGAATCACCACACTGATGAGACTGGATCAGTAAGATATCTCCAACGGTACAATAGTAGTACTTGTATTTTGGGGGCAACTAACACCTGTCTAATTGGACCTAAAGCCCACTCAACTGGAGGTAACTCATGACTGATACTGTAAACCAAGGTCTTATAGGAGAGCCTACTATTACCGTATTACTAAAGTAATAGAGTTTCCAACTGCCTTCAAAATATTCATCCTTATATCTGTAGATAAGTGCAGCGCTTACGTTCTCTTCAAAGAAGCTTCTTTTTGTAGCAAATGAGGACTTATAGAGCCACAACTGGTCAAAATGTAGAGAGTAACTGTGAGGTGCCATCTTAGAGTTTCTATTGTGATAAACCATGGCTATCACTTAGGGAGGAAAGAGTTTATTTCACTTCCACTTCCACATCACAGTCCATCACTAAAGAAAGTCAAGGTAGGAAATCAAGACAGAACTGAAGCAGAAGCCATGAAGGAATACTACTTACTGGCTTGCTCCTCATGACTTGCTCACCCTGCTTGCTTATACCATCCAGAACCACTATCCCAGGGGTGACACCACTTCCAGTAGGATGGGCCCTTCCATTCAACCTTTAATCAAAATAATGCCCCCACACACTTGCCTACAGGCAATCTCATGGAGACTTTTTCTCAGTTGAAGTTCCTCTTTCCAGGTAACTCTAACTTGTATCAAGTTAACAAACACTAGCCAGGATAAGAGCACAGGCCCAAACAGAACATCTGTAACACACCTCAACTTATGGCTCAGGGACCATCTTAGAAGAGGGCTTGGAAAGATTGTAAGAGCCCAAGGAACAAGATAACTAGTGCATGATAGTTTCTTCTGGACAGGGATGTTGCTTCCATTAACTCTCAACAATATGACTGCCTCATAAGACCTACAAAGACCATACCAGTCTACATGCTAGCATGGAGGAAAATTTCACAAGGTCCTGTCCCTAAATGAAGAGCTATAGGCAGCCAATAGATGCTGAGGGAATGAGAACTTATTTTTGATTTTGTTAGTTTCTTTGTTTTCAGGGAAGAAACTGCAATCCTAAATCATCAGTCCTCAGCCCTAAACACATGCAAATAAGGGCAACATTAATTAAACTCTTAAAATTGTGTGTGTGTGTGTTTGCGTGCGCGTGAGCATGTATATAGAACAAAAGTAAATACAGAAGAGCTGATACATTTCAAAAAGAATGGCTGAAGGACAAGAGAGGAGTTGGAGGTTGGAGAAGATAGAAATGATGCAAATACAGTATACTTGTATATGAAATCTTCAAATTACGATATAAGAATACTAGCTATATAACTGTATCCAGATTAAGTTACATATAAACTATTAATTCTCAACTCCTACTATTTGTGTTAAAACCATCAGGGAAACATTCCTGGGCCCTCCTTCCAACCAGTTATACCAGCTGGAGTTTAGAATCAATGGGCAAGAAAAAAAAGGATCTGGTAGGGTGTCTTGGTGGGTAAAGGAGCATGCTTCCATGTCTGACCACTTAGTTCAACTTCAGAACCCACATGGAAGGAGAGAACCAACTTCTGCATCCTGTCCACCAACCACCTCTCACACTATATCCACGCATAAAATAAATGTAGTAAAAAAAGTAGTAGAAAATAAGGTGAAAAACAAAGATGGTGCCTTTAGCTAGACACTACAGAACTGTTAGGTCCAATGATGACAGCTCCCACCCCATCCCCCAAAGAAAAAGGAGAAAAGAAATAAGCATTATAACTGATGACTTTTGAGATAATGGTAAAACCCATGTTCTAGAGAATTAGATCATGTTACCCTTATAGAAATTAGAACTAGTTCTAGATCTGGTTCTTTTTAAACTGAGATTTTTATTTTTTATTTTATTTTATTTTATTTTTTTGGTGCTGGTTCCTCTTTTACTTAATAGCTCCTGTGATGTGTCTTTATTCTTAACATTTTTTTCTTCTAAATCAGTTTTCTTGAAATAAGATGTAGTTAATAAAGTGTACCCTTCTAATTCAAGAAAATTCTGTTTGAAAAACCGAACAATATCAACTTCCCTCCAAATATGTAAACCAGTTGAACCTTACTCCCCAATTCCTCTCTTTACCCTGGGTCTCTATCCTGCTGTAATCACCCCAGGACCAAGTATCACACAAGTTAGGATCTTTGGCCATACTCTGGAGATTACTGAAGTTACTTGAACTAATCAGCCTTGCCTTAGCCCATTCTTTCCTATGGAAGCCACATTAAAGGGCCTGGCCACTTTTCTATGCCTTACCTCCTAATTCACCCTAGCACTTCATTTGCCAAATGGGGAAAGTTGATATGCCTCTTATTTTGGGGGAACTCTTGAGCATAAACTCTTTCCTTTATTATAATCATTTCTGTGTCTGTATCTTTATCTTAACCTTATTTAATTGAAACAAATTTCCAGTGTATTTTAAAACAGTATACAATGGGTGTCAAAGATGGTTCATTCAGTTAATTGCTTGCCTCACAAATGTGAGGACTGAGTTCAATCCCCAGCACCCATGTGAAAACGTTTGTTATGGTGGTACACTTGTATTCTCAGCACTGGAAAGCAAAGATGTTCAGGTGAACCCCAAGGCTGGATGGCTAACCTAGTTGGTAATCTCCAGGCCAATGAGAGACCCATCTCAAAGAAGGTAAACAGCATTCCTGAGGATGACACTGAGATTGTCCTCTGGCTTCCAAATGCACACATCACACATGCATTCATGCACACCAGCATATACAAGTGCCCACATACACATGAACAAGCACACACATCTATATTAAAAAACAAAACAAATATGTAGCAATCACTGTAGTCATGATGCTATTGATTACATCCAAAGACCCCCCATTATTCCTTTGTGGTTAATAACCACTTTTGATTTTCCCCCAAGAAAATCTCTGGTCTGCTTTCTCAATCACTTGTAGATTAATTTTACCTATTCTACAATTTCATGCAAATAGAATTTTGCATATTTTTATGTTTTTCTTTTACTTTCCTCTTAATATTTGTGAAAAATAATTAATTTTTTTGCACTTCATATACAAAAATTAATTCTTCCTATTCATCTAGCACTATTTTTTGGAAAGATGTTATCTTTTACTATTTTTTAAGAGTTTTTAAAAACATCTCTCTTATATTGATACATTATAGTTTATAGGGAGTCTTCTGTGGGCTTTACAGAGGGAATATCTATATTTGAAGATAGTACATGATTATGCACAATTTTAAAATGGAGAAAGTAAGAAATTTTGACTCAGAAAGCATAATACATAAGATGTTTAGTAAACAGGAATGCTTGCTTCAGGACTTAATCTTAGCTGTTAATAAACCTGAAAACTTTTAAATCCATCTGGTTCAGAGGCTCCAAAATAAGATCTTCAACCCCAAGGAACCTAGTATCTAATAGCTGAGATTCTGTGTATATTTTAAAAGAGTGCATAGTGCTTATAATCCTGGAGTGAATCACTGTGGACCTCTTTACAAATCCTTCAGATGATCCTACCTGGGCTTTTGGGCATGTGACTGTTTTGGTTTGCAGGTCTCCAAGGTGGTTTTGAGGCACCATTCTAGTAATAGTCATGAATTATATTTACCTGTTTGCACATTTAACTTCTCAATGGTTCTATAAAACCATTTGTGTATGAGGAAAACAAAGTTAAGTGCATTTAAGGTCTTTACAAGTGATACATACAAGAAAATTCACAAAATATTTTTAAAAATTTTGAAATATGTGTATAAATAATACTTAGTTAATACTGAGCTGTCACTCTGACAGATTAGGAAGAGTAGTTGACTCAGGTAAAAGTTGTAAAATCAAATTGTGTTTTATATGATGGTGAGAGAGTAATGGTCTCATTTATTTTGGAAGCAGGGGCATGCTATCTATGCTGCTCATTGGAGCATTGTTTAAAATTGTTTTCAGTTTAATTTACTTCTATGTCTATAATTAGGAGATGGATTAAATAAGTCGTGTACCTAGAGTTTTGTGATTAGATTGATTAAATAAGTTATACATACATTAGAACATTTTATTATATAACCTGGTAGAAATTTCCACATGTACTGTTTTCAAGAAATTTCAGAGCAGTTTTTTAATGTGATCTTGCTTTTGTAAATGTGTACATGTTGACTTTATAATACTTGTCCACCTAAAAGAAAGTCTAGAATTAAACACAACAGTGTTGTGAGAGGTTACATCAGGGAGATGTGGAGATTTTCACATCTTATATTTGTTCATTTCTTGTAATCTCCCAATAGTAAAGTCTCTTGCTTGTATAATCAAAAACAAAATATGTAAATACAGAAAACAAAACTTATTTAATACTAACAAAATTAGTGACAGTGACAATATTTTTAAAGAAAATTTGCCAATGTAATATGAAGTTTAGCTGATTTTTAGTAGAAAAACATTTAATTTTCTTCAGTTTAAAATTTTATGTATTTTAGAAGAAAGTATCCAGCTAATGAATTTGTACTTAGTGCCAAGTAACTATTACTCAGCTCAAGAAATAGAGTATTGCCTTCCTTTCTAAAGTCCTAACTTACCGTGACCCTACTGCCCTAACTTACAACACTGGGATAAAGTTTGCTTGACTTTGAGATTCGTACAGATGGATTCATACATGTACTTCCTTGTCTGGCTTTCCCCCTCCTCCTCCACATGGTATTTTAATTTATCTATAAAGCTTATATAGTCTAGTTCATATGCTTTAGTTGATGTAGTACAATATTTCTCAATGTCAGAGCTTTGGGCCTTTGGAAGGCCCCATAATTCTCCATTGTAAATCTCTTTTTGTACATCTTAGGGTTGTTATTATCCCTGATGTCTTAGCCAGTTGTCAGAACCAAAAATGTCTTCCCACAAATGTCT
The DNA here is from genome assembly GCA_902168405.1 of Peromyscus aztecus. Lineage (NCBI taxonomy): Eukaryota > Metazoa > Chordata > Mammalia > Rodentia > Cricetidae > Peromyscus > Peromyscus aztecus. Next base: position 15,635 of record CABHPQ010136357.1, read on the forward strand.
CTTGGGCACACAGTCATCCCTAGCTAATCACTGTAGTAATTCAGTTTTCTGTTTTATGAATATATAACAATTTCTTTACCTACGTGATTGTTGAAGAATATTTGGATTATTTTCAGTTTAGGGTTATAATTAATAATAGTGCTGTGAACATTTTTATATGAGTTTTAGGGAGAAGATACATGTTCATGTCTGTTGAAATATTTAGTTCAGATTGAATTTATAGATATATAATTTATAGGTATATGTCCAGGACTTTATCAGATTCTGCTACATTATCATTAATGTTATTGTTGCTATTGTTTGAGACCAGTTCTTGCTGTGTAGTCATGACTGGCCTGAAATTCAATATCTAGATCAGGCTAGTCCCAAACCTGGGGAAGTCCCCTGCCTCTGTCCCCTGAGTACCTACCTGGCTCTTCTGCCACATTATTTTACTAAGTGGTTGTGATAATTTTCATCCAGCCACATAGACAGCTCAGTTTACTCCACACTCTCATAAGGCTTGAATTTGAATTCTAAGCTTTTAAAATGTGTGCTCCTCTGTGTTCCTGCATATGTGATGCATAGGCAATGCCTTTTTCTGTTTAGAGACAGGCATGAATTCTGGCCTCTGCTTTAATGTCTTGTGATCCTGTTGTCATATCGTTCAGCTCTGGCAGTTACGTAATTTGTTACTGGTCTTGGCCTTCTCTTTCCAGTGTCAGGAACAAAGTCAGCTCATGAGCTTATAGAAAAGTCTATGTTTTCATGATGTTGGTGAGATTCATACCTTGGCAAAACTGTCAGAGCCAAAAGCCAGTAACTAAAATTTCAGAGGTTTACTGGAATCCTTTTCAAGCTTTATCATTCAAATAATACCTGGTAATCATGTGGAATTTTTTTAACTTGTATATTGTGATTTTTACAGACATATGTTTGCATACCCCTTAAATGATAAACATGCTGAATGTAGACATGCCTTTCCCACTTATTAAGGCATATATTACTGTCACTGTTCATCCTTGTCAGGAGGTCATTAATTGGTTACTGATGAAAAAGATACATGAGTGCATATCTGTTTTATATATGTATATATATGGATGAAATTCATGCAACATGAAGTTATCCACTGTAAAGTAAACAGTTGAGAGGCATTTGGTATATTCACAATGTTAGGTAACTGCCCTTTTATCTAGTTACAAAACATTCTCATTAGTCCAAAGTAAAACTCCTTGTGCATTTAGGAGTTAATGATTTTCTCCTCCTCAAAGCACCCTAGCAATTACCAATCTCCATTCTCTCTCTGGATTTACCCATTTTGGATATTACATGTACATGGAATCCTGTGACCTTTTATGTCTTGACTTTCCTTTGGCTGACGTTATATTCAGTGTTCATCCATATTGTAGCATGCATCAGTACTCTACTTCTGTAGTTGAATGTTCTTTTATGTTCTATGTAAGTCTGTATATACCCAGTTACTGGTAAATATTGGGATATAACTTTCTACCTCTGGTTTTTGTGATGAGTGCTGCTGTGAACATGCATGTTCATGCTGTTATTAGAGTTGTGTGAATGTTGTACATGGCCAGATGCATGGAGTTACTAATTACCACCAGTGATGCAGAACAATTCCAGTGCCCTAAATAAATCTCTGACGCCACCCCTCATCTTTTAAATAGATCCCTTGTCTGCCTCTAACTGTTGTAACTACTGGTCTCCTCTCTGGCTTCATAGCAGTAGACAATTTTAGGCAGTATTTTGTTTAGTATGGAGCTTGAGTTTCCTTAAGTATTGCAGCAGGTGTTTTAGAAGTTACATTTTTGGATTGGTGATAATGTTCTAGAAATCAGTTAGACATTTTTATATTTGAATATTTACTGAATTCAGTTTTTTTTCCAAATTGATTTTAAAAATATATCCAACTAAAATTACTGGCATAAAATTCTACACTTAACTAAAAAGCAGAAATAACTAGCAATAATACTATTCAAAGGCATTTTACAAGTCCAGTATGAAATTGATATGATTAATTAGATTGGATATTTTTTAACGAATTGCTTCTTACCCCTGTTTTGTTATATGTGTAGGAGATCCTTTGAGAGTTTACATTTGCTTTCTGCTAAAATCTTCAGTTGAATACCTGGTCATGTCTTCATGTGTTAACTTTAAAATTTCAGAGGAAAGATTGTTTAGCTTTTCTGAAAACATAGCATGAACAATCAAACAACTGTTTGCAAGAAAACAGCCTCGTTGTCTTCTGGTACCAGTTGGTCTTACGTCGACTTGTCTGCTGTCTCCTATCTTATTTATAGAAGTTTGGAACTAGAAACACACACTAATGTTTCACTAAAGCTTAGCTATGCATTGGAATCTTTCTTACTTTTATGTTTTGTTTGTTTTCTTTTGTTTTTTTAACTTGTGCATGAGGTTCTGAGAAACTGGCAGGTTACCTAGGCTGAATCCATTGTATGTATTTCTTTAATACAAAAATCATATATCCTACATATAAATGTCCTTGTTTGTTCTGATATTGATTGTGTGTGTGTGTGTGTGATATCATCAATTACAACTTAGTTGATGATAGTTTGTGATCCTCAGAGGTTACTGAGAGACAGCATGAAGAAACATTTATTCCTATCACATATTTGGCTTTATAAACTTCTAAGAAGCCTTCCTCAAATTAAATGGCTGCTCCTTCAAATATTCCTGATGTATACTAAATATTCTAGGGCTCCAAGAAATTTGCTAGTGCTTAAATGATACTGACAATTTTAGTTGTGTATCCATTCTTGTCTTGGCATTTAGAAGCTGTCTAACTTTGCTTTTCTCCTTCAGTATGCAGAACTAAGTGTTTGTGTATGTGTGAGGGGGGGTGCTGTGTTTCTTTCTTTTTTAATTTATTTATTTTATGTGTAGGGTGTTTTTCCTGCATGTATGTCTGTGCATAGCATGTGTGCCTAGTGCCTGGGGAGGCCAGAAGGTGTCAGATACACTAGGGCTGAAGTTGCAGACAGTTGTTAGCTGTTAAGTGGGTGCTAGGAATTGAACCTGGTCATCTGGAAATACAGTCAGTGCTCTTAACAACTGAGTCTCTCCATTCCGCAGGTGGCTGTATTTCATACCAAGAGAAAGTGACCTTTGTGATGTGTACAGAGTATTCTTTTGTTGTAACAAAAAGCCTTGTGAATTTTCAAAAAAAAAAATCTTAACAAAACATATGGAAAAGTATAAAATGAGTTAAATGAAAAGCTCTAAGATATATAATTTTCAAGTTAGTCTGCTCTTCAAAGTCTTACCCCTAAGACTTGCTTGGTGGTGTTAGCACCAAGGAGACACTACATCTGGCATATTGCCTTTATGCAATTTGAAAAATGAAAGACTCTTTCATTTGTTTCTAAGAATGCAAAGGAGGGAGGGGGCACTGTGGGAGCCAGGGGGTTTAGGGACATCACAGGAAGACCTGCAGGGTCAACTGACCTGGGTTCCTGGAAGCTCAGGGAGACTGGGCCAACAACCATGGAGCCTGTGTTGGGACTGACCTAGGCCCTCTGCATATGTGTGACAGTTGTGTGGCTTGGTCCTCCTGTGGGATTCCTGGCAGTGGGAACAGGGGCTGACTTTGACTCTTTGGCTGGCTTTTGGGACCCTATTCCTCATACTGGGTTGCCTTGCCTAGCCTAGCCTTGGTGCAGGGTTCAGTGCTTGGTCTTGCTGCAGCTTCATGTGCCATGTTGTGTTGATGTCCATGGGAGGCCTGCCCTTTTCTGGGTAGAAGTGGGGGAGCGGGGAGGGCAGGGAAGATGGGGGAGTACTGGGAGGAGAAGAGTTGGGGGAGGCTGCAGTTGGAATGTAGAATGGATAAATAAATTAAGAGGAAAATTTAAAGATAAAGAAAAAAAAGAGAAAAAGAGAATGCAAAGGAATGGTAGATCGAAAGGGTTTTGCTTGCTTTTACACTAAAATGATTTTGTTAGGTAGTTTACAGTTTTTACCTGAATGTAAACAATTATAACATGTATAGGAAAAAAAAAGCATCATCCCAACACAATAATTACAACAACTAGGACAAAAACTGCATTACAGAAAAAAAAAAGAAAAATGAAATACTTTAAAATGATTTCTTAGAGCAGAATACATTCCATTGTTACATTTAAGAAATGGCTGTGAAGAATTGTGTTGGGATTTTGATGGGGATTGCGTTGAATCTGTAGATTGCTTTTGGTAAGATTGCCATTTTTACTGTTAATCCTACCTATCCATGAGCATGGGAGATCCTTCCATTTTCTGATGTCTTCTTCAATTTCTTTCTTTAGAGATTTAAAGTTCTTACCAAACAGGTCCTTCACTTGTTTAGTTGGTGTTATCCCAAGGTATTTTATATTATTTGTGGCTAAAGTAAAGGGTGATATTTCTCTGACTTCTTTCTCAGCCCTTTTATCATTTGTGTATAGGAGGGCTACTGATTTTTTTTGAGTTGATCTTGTATCCTGCCACTTTACTGAAGGAGTTTATCAGCTGTAGGAGTTCCCTGGTAGAATTTTTGGGGTCACTTATGTATACTATCATATCATCTGCAAATAGTGAAAGTTTGACTTCTTCCTTTTCAATTCACATGGTATGTACTCACTCATAAGTGGATACTAGATATAAAGCAAAGAACAATCAGACTGCAACCCACAGAACCAGGGAGGCTACATAGCAGGGGGGACCCTAGGATGACTGTGGCTTAATAATAAGTTTTGGTTTTACTCAATTACTGGGCAAACATTTCACTATTAGGATAAGAATTTGTACTGTATCAAGCTGATAATAGAAAAATAAATTAATTAATTAAAAAGAAGAAATGGCTATAGTTATTACACTTTACAGTTTAGTAACATGCATTTGAAGTTGAAGAATTTAATATGAACTAGTGATACGGAGAAGGAAAATGAGAGACTGGTGGAAAGAAAACTAATCTGGAAGACAAACTGAACTAGCACACCTGAAAAGGAGAAGACCTTTTCGTTCATTTGTTGAGTTAGCATCTGTTTGTAGAGCCTTGGTTGACCTGGACCTGGTAGACCAGGAACTCACTGAGATCCTCCTGCCTCTGCCTCCCAGTGCTGGGGATAAAGGCCTGTGTACCACAGGTTGGTGAGAATATCTTTAGAAAAAAAAAATTAAGCATCTATTTTAATTACCTGTGAAGACAGCAGGAAATCTTCTGTTTAAAGCAAATTTGGTGTTTATTCAGAAGAGGTTTTAACATAGATTTAAATGCCAATGGTGCTGAGAAAGGATGGCGGGGGAGGGGGGGAGTTGGGGTGGGAGAGTGTGAGAGGGGAAGAAGGGGAAGACATACAGATAGGAAATTTTTTGAATTTATTTTTATTTTTACTAGCTTAAATTTCCAAGTTACCATTAAGAATCAGTATTGGGCCGAAGGTATATATGGATTAGTGGTAGGGCACTTGCCTATCATGTTTAAGAAACTCTGAGATTCTCAGTACCATAAAATTAGCCAATTAAAAAAAGGAGGCTTTTTTGTGACCATCCTAAATCATTAGTCTTCCTTCACTATCTCATTTCCCTAACATGTCTCATAACACTCTCTTGGCCCTTGGCTAGACACACATTTTTTTTTGTGTGTGTGGAATTGTTATCGGAAAATGACATTCTTAATTAGTTTCCCTATGAAATATCTCTTTGGCATCCTGGTAAACCCATACTGTTTCTCAGATAAAAACATTTATAACTTTTTTATTTGGCTCCAAAACTACAAGGGAAACCCTGTCTCAAAAAAAAAACCCCAAATTTTATATATATTTATATATATATATATAATTAGTATTATTTTATTTTATATATTGGGGTGTTTTGCCTGCATGTATGTATGATGTCTGGGTACCACATGCCAGGTGCCATTGGAGGCCAGATGAGAGTGTCCAGATCCACTAAGACTGGAGTAACAGATGAGTGTGAGCCACCTTGTAGGTGCTAGGAATCCAATCCAGGTCTTTTGGGAGAGCAGCCAGTGTTTTTAACCTTGGAGCCATCTCTCCAATCCCTGTTTATAAATTCTTAAAATAGAATATAGAGGATTATGTGGAAAACACATTGTATCAAATATTCAATACTGAAATATTACATTTGTGACAAACTAGCATTATTGCATTCTGGTTAAGCTAACAGACTTATTTGTGGATCTACTGAGTGTGGTAATTTTAAATACTAATGAGCATACATAATTTTGTAGTTAGCTGAATCTAATACCACAACCAGTATGTGGCAGAGAAGATTTAAATCTAAATTGTGCTGATTCAGAGCCTGTTTTTATGTTTCTGCCATGTTAGGGGTGGGTAATCGTTTTTGGTCTCAGCATATTGTCTCCTTCTTAGATCGTAGGTAAATATCCTGTTGTATTAGGCATTTGTGTTACTACATTAGTCATATTAGTACACCACACACACACACACACACACACACACACACACACACACACACACACACACACACACAGAGATACCCTTCTGTGTTGTGGAAGAACATGCTGATAAATGTTAAAACATAACCCTACTGAAAAACCATGTTTGTAAAGCAAGCTAAAAATGTTTCTTTTGTGAACTAGCCAAATAATTTAACATGATGGTTTTATTGAAGTTTATAATTCCAAAGGCAGGTTTGTTTGCTTGCTTGCTTCCCTTTCTCCCTCTTTCCATATTTCCCTCTGGAAGAGCAGCCAAACTGAGCTAAAGCTTCATAAATGGTAAGTAAGTGGCTGTACCACTAAGCTGCATTTCTACAAAGTCAGTGTTTTCTGCTAGACTTGTCTTCTTAAATGCAGTGTAAGTGTTGAGATTAATGAGCTGGTTTTACATACTGACCATGGTGGTGCTGTGATTAATGAGGCTTATTTTCCATTTGCTGGTCAGCAATGTAGATAGCTTCTAAGATTTTGTGTATGGGCACATAGAAATTGAGAAAGAACCTTTTCTGTTTTCTTGTTTATAAAGTAAACCTAAATTCCTTAGGTGTGAACTATTGAAGAGCTGTGTTATAGCTATGGTTGCCTGATCCCTGTGCTCAGGATAGCTCTCACTTAGTCAAAGCACTGTGCATAAAGTGACCCCTAGAAAGTTTAGTGTTGTGAGTGAGGCATGATCCCCAGGTGGTAGCACTATTTTGAGAGATATTGAAGGGTTGAGGTGGGGCCTAGCTAGAGGACACAGGCACTGGGGTATCTTCTCCCTCACTCTGTTGTTCTTGGTTGGTCTTTGGTCTTTTAGGGAGCC
>CABHPQ010136358.1:0-11111 GCA_902168405.1 Peromyscus aztecus
CTCTCTCTCTCTCTCTCTCCCTCTCTCCCTCTCTCTCCCTCCCTCCCTCCTCTGTGTGTATATGTGTGCATGTGTATTGCATGTGTACGAGTACACATACATGCTTGCCTGCACACACTTCAGTGTGCCACGGTGCACGTGTGGAGATCAGAGGACAGTCTCCCACCTTGTTTGAAGCAGGGTCTCTAGGTTTTGTTACTGAGCTGCATACTTCAGGCTAGCTGGCTTTGAGCATCCTGGTCAATCCCCTGTCTCTGCTTCCCATCTCTCAGCACAAGTGCTGGGATTACATGTCCTACTTTTTGACATGGATTCCAGGTTACTGGACTTGTTCCGCAAGTACTTTTACCAGCTGAGTCTTCCCCTTCACCCCTCATAGATTCTTTTTGTTTATTCTTTTATTTTCCACACTTATTAATTTGGCAGGGGGTGGGCACAGCACATGCCATAGTGCACATGTGGAAGTCGGTTGTAGGACTTGTAGGAGTCCAACAGCTTGTAGGAGCTGGTTCTCTTCCCACCGTGTGAGTTCTCAGAACGGAACTCAGCTGGTCAGGTTTGGTGGCAAGTGTCTACTCACTGAGCCACCTTGCCTGGTAGATTCTTACATGTGTTCATCACTGCTTGCCCAGTGCTTATGGGAATGGCATACAAAACATGCTCTTCAAACATTTGTCGATGGAAAGAGAAAAATGGAGCCAAAACAGGCATGGACCTCTGATGCATGGACCTCCCTAAGTCAAACATTTGAGAGATGAGTACAGGACCAGAGTCCAGAGAAAGAAGGCCACTTGTTGTAGGGGCAGGGACGGATAATGAGTCCCTAACTGCTTCTCTTGGAATAAGTGGCTCTGTCCTCTAATCATGAGTTAGAGGTAAACACTGCTGTCTTGGGATAAGGGGGTAAGAAAACTTTCAGTGTCCTGGAAATTGATAGCAGGATAGTGGGGTATTGCTGTGTCAGACCTGATCATTGTTTTGGGGAGGTTATACGAGAACTTTGGAACTTTGGGCTAGAAAATCCACTGAGTGCTGAGAGCTCAGTTATTTGTCTGTAGGAGCTTCGAAGATGAGACTGTTAAGAGCAGTGCAGACGATGGAGGCCTGACTTGTGAAGTATCAGAAGCAAAGACTCTACTGGGCCATTTGCGTGAAGACTCTATGGTGTCTGGTCAGCTGGGGCTGAAGAGTCAGCTTGACTGAGAAGAGGCCACCATCACTGAGGTGAAGTCTTTCCGGAAAGTGTTTCCTCAGGGTCAGCACACAGACTGTGCTCCAGAGGCTACAAGGTTGTACTTCCTGCTGGCAGCCAAGTTTGGTCGTGTAAGATTCGCCCAGGTAGTGCTGGTTTTGAAGGCATGAAGCGGTCATGGAGAGCAGCTGAGGCTTGGCACTGGGAGAGCCCAGGAGAGGCCATTGGTGAGGGTGCAGCCTCAGGAGCAGTGGAAGCCCCAGGATTGAAGGGGGTCATGCAGAAAAGCTGAGGCTTTACACCATCAAGAGAGCCCCGGAGAGGCTAGTGGTGAAAGTGCAGCCCAGCTGCAGCAGAAGACCCCAGCATTTTGGAGATGCCAGCACCATGGAATGGATGACCACCAAGAACAGCAGCAGCAGTGGAGTGGAGCCAGCCAGGCCTAGAAGACAAGCTGTGTGCGCTGTAGAAGGCAGAGCTGGAGATGTGACCCAAACCCCTTGGAGGAGCCCAGAAGACCATGAGTGAATCCCAGACATTGGACATTGAATTATTTACACTGTTGGAGTGAGGTTTTTGCTTTGTTCAGATTGTGACTGTGCTCTGGTTTGTCCCTTTTGAAGTGAGAAAATATTTAGCTTTTTTTTTTTCTCTTATAGGAGCCCAGTGTTGAGAAACACTGAATTTTTAAAACAGATTTTGGATTTTAAAAGAGGCTCTGGATTTTTACAGAGACTAAATTTTTAAAGTGCTAGACTGTGGGACTTTTAAGTTTATAATACGTTTTACACTTGTGATATTTATTAATCTGAGGTCTTGGGGATGAATCAAAAAAAAAAGGTTATGTAAAATTAGCCAGCACAAATTTTATGTCAACTTGACACAGTCTAGTCATCTGAAAGGAGGGAATCCAATTGAGAGAATGTCTCCATAAGATCCAACATAGGCAAGCCTGTAGGGTACTTTGTTAATTAGTGATTGGTGGAGGAGGACTCAGCCCATTGGGGTTCTTGGACTGCTGGTCCTGGGTTCTGTAAGAAAGCAGGCTGAGCAAGCCATGAGGGGCAAGCCAGTAAGCAGCACTCCTCCATGGCCACTGCATCAGCTCCTGCCTCCAGGTTCCTGCTCTGTTTGAGTGCCTGTCCTGACTTTCTTTGGTGATGAGCAGTGACAGGGAAGTGTAAGCCGAATAAACCCTTTCCTCCTCACATTGCTGAGGTCATGGTGTTTCTTCACAGCAACAGTAACCCTGACTAAGCCGGGGCTAATCAGTTAGGGAAGGAACGACCTCCATTCTGGTGTGCAACCGCCGGAACGATGACTTGATTGTGAATGGAGCCAGCTGTTGCACGGGGTACTAAGACTGCAGCAGAGGCTTTGCACTAACTAGGAACGTGCCAAATGTTCTCTATTAACAGCAAAGGACGCATTTTTCAAAGCAATGCACTAGAAAAGCCAGTAGTCAGGAGAACTGGTCCTCGTGACAAAGGCCTTCTCAAGGCCCCCAACCTCCCTGACTCTACCTCCTTGGCCTCTCTCTTCTCCACAGCCTCTACGGGGCTGAGTGGCCAAGGTTCTCAGAGAGCACACGGCCCCGCCGTGATGCCAGGCCAGGAGCTTTCCTCAGTATACTGTGGGTTTCTGGCACAGTGCTGAACAACATCTCAACGTGTTCTAAATATCTGGGCTTGGCAAACAGATGAGCGAATAAATGATCGGGGGCAGTCTGTGGCCATTCGCATGCCACCACTTTGTCTCATTAACACGTCAATAGCCTCCTGAGATTGGGCATCGGTGTCCATTTGCCTGCTGGGGTGGTGTTTCTAGACTCTTCCTTTCTTTCTTGAGTACTTACCACGCCAGACCCTTCTGGGTGCTGGAGAATACAAACGTGAATAAAATTTGGCTCTAGCCTTGGAGGGGCCCTAGGATCAACAGCAGAAAAAAACAAACACATAATCACAGATAACAAGGATCTATAAAGGGACAGAGGGGCACCGTTGCCATTCGGAAGTCACGGGGAGCTGAGCCTTAGGTGACAGACTCCCCGTGTCTGGGAGCACAGGAATGGTGCACATGTTGAAAGGACAGTAGCGGCAATGTGGCGGGCGTGGGACAATCTTCGGGGCTCTAACAAGAAATCTGTACTTGCTCAGGAAAGCCAAACTTTTAAAACAGTGTGAAGTTCCCAGGTATGAAGTTTAGTGAGTAGGCCAAAGACTACTGATGGAGGATCACAGTAACAACACTGTCACCTTCCTAGCAAGGTGACCAGTCTGGATCAGGGTAGTGACTGCCTAGAGCAGGGGAGAAAGGGTAGACTGAAAGGGTTTGGTGATGGCTGTGGGGGTAAGAGAAAGGATTTCAGAAGAACATAAATGTCCTGCCTAGTAGAGAAGTACTTTGGCTTAAGGGGACCGTGAACTGAAATCAGCCCCGGAGAGAAGGTCTGGGAGGGCTGTTCAATTGAACTTGAGCTCTGGGGGGCTATCTAGACCTGAGGAAGAATGCGTGAATCAGTAGGGTGGAGATGAATAGTCAGAAGCACAGGAGGAAAACTCAGCACTGAGTGACTACCACATACCCAGCACCCAGGCATGAAGAGAGGCCAAGCACATCACAAGTTAGGGCTTCTGGATCCCTGAGTGAGGATGAAGGACTGTCATTTCCCCCCAAGTCTGCCAGATGTCCTGCTTCACGGCCCTGGATTCAGGTCCTTAGGAATGCTTATTTCTTTACCAAGGTTCTCATCCCCTGCAACATGAGAACAGGCCCCTAGCCCAAGGGCTTGCAAACTTGGGCTCAGGGTCAAAGAGATCAGGCCTGAGACCCAAGAGAACGTAGGATAAAGAGGTCCACACTCTTGGCCCTGCATCCTTCTAGTGCAGTGGCACCTATAACCAATGCCTCCCTTTCCTGTGTGAAGCTGGGAAGTGGACTCTGGGGTTGGTATGTATTCTGCAGCTCTCAATGCAGCCAAGAAGATCACCAGGGTAATCTGAAGTATCATTTCTGTTCCCTTACTGGTCAAAATAACTGGACAGGAAGATAAGGCTAATGCAGGAGGCGGGTAACACCAGACCCACACTGCCTGGAAATTCACCATTCAGAGAAATTGAGGGTTTTACAGTCGGTGTTTACAGTTGTACATGTCCTCTCTCACTGAAGCCACTTCCATGGCCATCAAAAGGCTCATCAATCTGGCTTGGACACTGAAATTGTTCTCACTGTCTGGAGCTCATGCCACAGCAAAAAGACTTTCAAGAGCATCTTGCCATTTTACCAGCATATAAATCACGGGGCGTTTCCTCACGTGGTGGGTGGGTGGTGGTAAACAGCTGGGCTTTCTGTCAGGGCTCAGGGCACGGAGCTCAGAGGTGGCACTGTCAGGCCACTTCTCCTCAAGCCCTCTCCTGTCCCTTGGCATCTCCGCCTGTGTCCGTTCACAGGCTGTCCTCTTAGTCCAGGTTGACACTTCTCCTTCCTCCACAAGAAAATACCTGCCTCTGCTTCCCACTCCCATAGGTCGAGGGCTGTAGTCCTTAGGGGAGGTGGGGGTGCTGTGCCTCTGCTTGGCCCCAGATCTCAGCCTGGAGTCCAGCAGGAGACAGACAACCATCTCTTCAGATGGTGGCTGTTGTCCCAGTCCCTTCCAAGGGCCTGTGTATCCAGATATGTGTGTATGTAGGAATGTATGAGGTCTGTTTTTCAATTAGAAGAGAACTTTACAGTTTCCCTTAAACTACTGATTTCTTTCCTGTAATTACTAATGCTTAGTGACACATACTTGTCCACTGGAGAAAAAAATTTAAATCTGTGTCTAATTATTTGTTTTTCCATCTCTGACTCATATATCTTTACGAAGGCCACTATCTTAAAATGGAGGGAGCTGTAGCAATTGGGAGGTGAACACCTGCCGTCACCCAACCCGATGACCCTGGAGAACACACCTGGGCCTCTTGCATTTAAAATAGGACTTGGTTTGCAGGTGTTGGTGCACACTGGTACTCTCAACACTTGAGAGGCTGAGACAAGAGGGCTGCTGTGACTCTAAAGCTAGCCCAAAAAAGGGGGAAAGGGAGGCTGGAAAGATGGCTTAGCAGTTAGGAGTAATGTTGCTCTTGCAAAGGACCCAGGTTCATATCCCAGCACCCACAACCATCCATTGTGTGTATTCATACGTAAAATACATTTTTTTAAATCTTTAAAAGAAAAAGAGTGGTACTTTGTTTCAAGTGCACTTGGAATGGCCTTTCTAGGACTAGCATTTTAAGATCTCATTTATTTAATATTAAATCATTTCCTGTCCTGGAAAGAATTATTAGCACTAACTGGAATGCAATTTTCTTTGTCCTTTGATTCCCCAACCTCTTCAATGTGCACACATGTCTGAATGATTTATAATATTCTACTTGATCAAGAATCTGGAAGCTGGGGTGGGACGATGGCTCAGTGGTTAGAGTGCTTGCCATGTAATCAAGAGGAGCAGATTTCAGAGTTCCAACCCCACATAACTGCCAGATGGGGCGTGGCAGCTGCCTGTAATTCCAGCCCTGGAAGAAGGAGATGGGATAGCTGGGGTGGGGCAAGCTGGCTAGCAAAGTTAGTAGATGAGGTCCGGGTCTGAGCGATCCTGCCTCAAAGAACAATTGAGGAAGGGTCCCACTATCACCCTTGGACCTCCACATGCATGTGCACAGACATGCATGTGACCCTGAACATTTGTGTGCCTACACATATGTGAACATGCATATATACCACACACATACACACTCATGAGAAAAAAGGCAAAAATATGAGAAAAGAGCCTGAAATCTTTCACATTATACCAGACCTAGAAAGGAGACACTGGAAAAAATTCACTCAAGAAACTGGAATGTTCGGGATGGTTCTGAGGAGGGAACCTGGGAACAGGAATGGGAGCAAGTCTCTCGCTGCACAGCCCTTTGTGCCTTTTTTAACATTATCCCTCTACCTAAAACAATTTTTTTTAAAGATTTATTTATTTATTATGTATAGTGTTCTGCCTGCATGTATCCCTGCAGGCCAGAAGAGGGCGCCAGATATCATTACAGATGGTTGTGAGCCTCCATGCGGTTACTGGGAATTGAACTCAGGACCTTTGGAAGAGCAAGCAGTGCTCTTAACCTCTGAGCCATCTCTCCAGCCCCTAAAACAAATTTTTAAAGTAAGAGTCTCTTCTTTCCCTTTCCTCCACCGTAGGCCTTCGCACAGCTCAGCTCCTGGCGAACAGGAGCCCAGCCCCATCACTGCTGGACCACCCCCCTCTCCAGTCCCATGGATACACACTGCTGCTGGCTACTTGGCTGCAGGCACTCTGCTGGGCTACTGAGCTGCACAGGGACTCTACTGAGGTGCTCTGGCAAGGGGCTGCTTCTCCACAGCTCCAACAAGCCGCTGGACCAACCACAGTCAGCAAGGGAGGAGTGCATCCAACCCACTATTCCCTCTCAAAGGCAGATTGCCCTTTTTTGTTTTGTGATGATGCAACATGAAGACAGACATATATTAAAAATAAAAAGAGAGAGAGAGAGAGAGAGATACTAGAGCTAGGGATGAATGGGGAGGAAGAGTCACAAAGGGATCTATCTTTCCTGGCCTCACCCCGTACTGCTTCCCTCCCCGACAGGGCCCGCCCCTTGCCCCTCCGCCCTCCCCCCCCCCCCCCCCCCCGTGCCAGTTCCCCCATCAGTTTTCCTAGTGTCCTTGAGCCCTCGCCCAGCCTCCTCCTCCTCCTTTCTCCTTTCTGACTATAGTCTTGGATGGGCACTGGCCATCACTTTTCCATCCCTTACCTTCCTCTGCCCTACTCTGGTTTAATTCCTCATATTGCATTGGTACAAGGCCAAGAACCAGCTGCCATCACTGTGGTCCATTTCCCAGTCTGGAGCTGTCACTGGCCCACCGCTGAGAATGCTCAAGGTGGGTAATTCCACCTTAACTATCCCACTGTCCATCACCACTGTAAGTAAAAACTGTCGGCTTCCCTCCATGAATTTCTTATTAGGAATCTAGGGAACACCTTAAGTTACTTCCATGTCTTGTAAGTGGCCTTCAGAACATGGCCAAGCTTCTGTACTCCATCTGCAGTATCCTGGTGATGCCATGGGACACTGACAAAAGCCTTCACCCACTGGTCCCAGGGCCTCTCGCTGCAGTGGGTGGACTCTTCTGCCCCACCAACTGCATACGAGCACCAGAGGGCCTAGGTTGTCCCCCAGGAGGCTATGGGAAGTTGGGGGGCAAGAGGACAAAAAGCCGTGACAACCAGACAGGCGGCAGCAGATGGAGATGAGTATGTGGCAGAGCAGACACAGACCACAAGTGATGGAAAGATAGAGAACACAGGAAAAAACAGCTCCAGGGAAAGACAGAGCACAAAAGCCAATAAAAGTGTAACAAACACTAAAGCCAGACAAGCCTGGGGAGAAACCATCCAGAGAGGCTGGCTCACATCAGTGGAGTCAGGTCAGAGAGGGGGTTGAAGGCTTTGGAGTGGCGCTGGAGGCAAGAGCATTGGCGCAACATAAATCTCTTGGGAAGGGTCACTCGCCTTCCAAGCTGTTGTGCTTATTGGCTGCAGCAAGCAGAATCTATTTAAAACAGACCAGGCACTTTGCCTCATTCCATCTCCCTGCCCAGAAAAGGCTGCAGCCAAAGGCTGAGGGAAGCAGTCCAGCACACATCACAGGCTGAGTGGGAAGAGCCCACCCCATCTCCAGTGACCCCTTCTTTCATACCGCTGCACCCCCTAAGCCACCGGGTCACTCCACTGTTAGCATTTTGAACACGGCCTCAAAGACTTTCTTCAAGCTTGTCAGAAGGCAGACGCTGCTCAGATGTGAGGGACGTTATGCGAGGGTACGCTCAGAGGAGCCCCCCAGCAGCGAGGACGTTCTGGAGGATGGAGGGATCCGGGCGGTTCCACAGGAGAGATGTAAAAAGACAAGAATGAAAGGGCTCAGGAAGCCAAATGGGTCTTGAGTGGGAAGACGCCAGCAATGCCACTCCCTTCCCTGGACTGTGTGAGTCTTTGGAAGTGTCGACTTGGGAGAGCTGACCCCCTAGCCACCTGCCACAGAGGAAGTACAAAAGATGGCTAGGAGGCAGAAGTGGCCATGCAAAGTCATACTTGCTCCTTTCCCTCCTGGGGGAGGTGGGAGAGTGCACACACACACACACACACACACACACACACACACACTTCCCTGGCTCTCTGGCCGTGACTGGTGGGAATACTACTCCATAAGGCTATGTGAGATTTATGTGCTTAAACCCTATTGTGCAAATCAAAGTCTCCTTGCCAGAGACATTGGCTTTTCAAAATAAATTTTAGGTCAATCCTATGTTCAAAGAGAAGGATGACTTGGGAAGGGGAGTAGTTATCCCAGCTTGTATTTGTACATTTCAAATCAGAATGTCTGGTTTTAAGGGCAGGGAGAGGGGTTCCATCCAGAGACTCACCTGTAACTAACTTGTTTTTAGAGGCAGCTAAGCACCGCTTAGCAGAAATGCAAGTGGACGTGCTTCAGGAGAGAGTAAGGAATTCTGAACCTGTAGTGGGAAATTTCAAACATACAGAACAAAGAGGGGCTGAAGAGATGGGTCAGTGGTTAAGAGCGTTGACTGTTCTTCCAGAGAACCTGGGTTCCATTCCCAGCACCCAGCTGGTGGCTCCTAACCCTTTGTAACTCCTAGTTCAAGGGACCTGAAGCTCTCTTCTATCCTCTGCAGGCAGGCAAAAGGCACACACAGGGCACACAAACACACATGCAGGCTAAACACCCATACACATTTAAAAGAAGAAAAAAAAAAATTCTAGGTGCACATGGCACCTATTTTTAAGTTAACTTACTAAAGTCAAACTTCGTGAGGTTTTGCTGTAATCCCTAAATGTGGAGAAATGCTTAGATTCTGAATACCCAATCTTTAGCACTTCTGACCTGGATTTCCTGCTTGAGTTTACTCGGTTTAGTAAACATATAACCTTCCAGTCTTTACAAGTATATAACATAAAGACAGCTGAAACACCGCCTTCCCGCCCCCCTTTCAAAACCAGGCTAGGGACTGAACCCAGGGCCCCCAGCTGAAACTCCGCCTTCCTGCCCCCTTTTCAAAACCAGGCTAGGGCCTGAACCCAGGGCCCCAGCATGCTAGGCAAGTTCTCCTTCCCTGAGCTATGCTGCCAGTCCTTAGTACTATTTCAGATTCTTTTAAGAGAGGGTCTTGCTAGTCTGGCTGGCTTGGAACTTGCTTTGTAGACTGGGATGGCCTTGATGTGCATGGATCCTCCTGCCTTAGCCTTCCAAATGCTGGGGTTATAGACATAGGCCATGCCAGATTTAACAGTTATATGGGCACACACCCCTGACATAATCCACCCAGCTGTATTCTTCAGATGTATGTTTCTGCTATGGGGGAACTATACTGCACTTCAATATGGTCTGAACAGACCCCAGCTCCATCCGTGTACAGATGAGCCGAAACATCACCAGTTTGAGGTGTGCTGGGTGGTTCGGGGAACGCTGCTGTTTTGAGAGAGCAATGCTCTTTACGCTTTTGCAAACTTGCTCCTTGGAACTGGCCACCACAGCATGTGCTTTTGGTTAAGCATTCCTCAGCTGAAACGCAACTCCATGCTGAAATGCCGAGAGGATGAGGCAAAATCTTGGCCAAGGTCACGCTCTGCACTTGTATAACATTTTAAAAAGAAATACTAACCCCCAGTCATCATCTGAGGTTGTTTCTTTTCTGAGCCAGCTTTGGTCCTGCTCATTTCATCCAAGAGCTTGGAGGAAGCCCTGTGTTCTACAACTCAGGCTTACAGACCTCCAGGGCTAAATGCTGCTATCTTGTTTGAGAGACACGGAGCCAGACCAGGGCTTTCAGTGGCTCTATGGGATATAACAGGATATGTCAGCATTTAGATGCAGTAAGAGACCCCCTATAGAACAGGGCAGAAAAATGCACTCGAGTCTTCTTTTTGGCCAGCGGGTCACTTTTTCCTAGAACAACATAATGACTCCATTTTGGTAGAAACTCAAGGCTTGTGTCTTTCTAGGAGATTGTGAAAAGAGTTTCAAATTGTGCACATTGGTACAAATTTGTGTTACACAAAGATACACAACATACTCTTTGGGACTGAAATGAGGCACAGGGATGGATTAGGAAATGTACTTTCTGCCAGGTCAGAAGGAATGACATTCATAGAGGAATCTTTGCACAGCTAATAATGCAAACATTACTTTTATACATGTCTGTCTAGCTGATGCCCAAGTACGAGCAAAGGTAAGTAGGACAAAGTCACTGGAGAACCAGGGCTATACAAAGCCCATAGCCAGAGACTTCCCAGGCTCCCTGTGAGCTACTCACAACTAGGGCTCATGGATGGACAAGATGTTAACACTGTGGATGCCTCATGGGTTCTCAACACTCATTAAAAAACAAACAACAACAAACCCAGAGACCATTTTTACTTATTGGTTTAATGTGTTCCTTTAAAAGTGCCCAATTCTAGCCAGGTATAGTGGTGCATACCCTTAATCGCAACACTCAGGAGGCAGAAGCAGGCAGATCTCTGAGTCTAAGGCCAGCCTAGTCTACAAAGGGAATTCCAGGCCACCCAGTGCTAAGTAGTGAAATCCTAGCCCCTCCCCCCAAAAATGGTGGGATGTACTACAGAATGCTTGGACTTAGAGGACTCTCATTTGACACATTAATATATATTTTATCAGTACAGAAAGTGAAGTGTTCAGTACAAAGGCCTACAGCTGATAAGGTCATCAGCCCACTTCTCTCTGAAGCTCTGTTGTATGATAAACTGGGTAGAGGAAAAAGCAAAATACCAAGTCAAGCCTATGAGTGGACCTACTCAGGTCCACCACCTGCAATACCACAG
>CABHPQ010136359.1:4685-30733 GCA_902168405.1 Peromyscus aztecus
GTGTGTGTGTGTGTGTGTGTGTGTGTGTGTGTGTGTGTGTGTGTGTGTGATGCCTGGGCAGGGCCTGAGCTTGCTTTCCTCCTTAAAGATTAAAAAGTATCAGGTGAGAGAGGCAAACTAGCTTCCTTTGGAGAAGTCTGTGTGTTTTATTATGAGTCACAGGCATAAGTCAGCCTCACTGAAGAACCAGGGATAGCTCTGTGCTCTATATTCTGGGGGCTCTGCCTTGTCCAGCCTCAGGATCTTACAGCTGCTGAGCACTGGATATGTAAAGATATGACTGCTATCCTAGAGCCAGGCTCCCATGAAATATCTGCCCAGCCCATCGACACTCAGAACAGTCACACTGTGAATCAATTCAAGTTTGGGGATGAATCCAGAGTCTTTGGATTCTGGAAAAGGAAATCATTAAAATAAAATCCAAACTGGTTCAAATATTAGACCAATTATAGGCTGATATGAGCTACATGCTTAAATGGATACAGATTTGAACCCCTTTAACCACTGAGCAGAGACAATTCACTAAAAGTGTTAAATATCACCAAGCACTGGAGGAATTAAAAAAAGGTATCTCTTACCACTGTCCCCTACCATCCTATCTCTCATAGGAGATCGACGACATGGTTGTGTCATCTCTGGGACACTATGAACACTTGGATTTGGGGCTGATCAGTCACACCCTGCCACTAACAAGGCACAGGAAGCCTGTAGCCTCTATCGGCTCTCACAGTCTTTGGAAGGCATCAGATTGCAATTTGGCTTTCTTTGCATATCTGTTTGTGTATTTTCAGAGGCTATTCCAAGGCTTCCAATATGACAAGGGTCAAGAGAGGTCAGGGTCTCAGCCACTAGAAACTGAAGCCACTTCAAGAAACATGGCTCCCCCTGGAAGCACTGGCATGGGAGAAGGATTGCCTTGTTGACCTCACATCTTGGAGACCTTTCTTCTTTAATCTGCTTTTCCTGCTGAATACTGTTCTTGGCTGAGATGATCAATAAGGTAGACCATGTTTACCTGCAAAGGAAAAGGTTTATAAGGAAGAGACTTTCTGATGGCTGAAACTGTATGAAGCTGTGATATACATCAAAGGTACCTGAGGGTGGTGTCCCTCAAACCTTGCTGGCACCTGATACCTTGGGAAAAGTCCTAGCACTGGGGTTTTTAAAGTTCCCCTCAAGTGAGTCTAAGGTGTCCATGGGAGCATATGAGAAATGTTTGTGCAAGGCACACCCTTTCCCACTTCCTTAGCTTCCTCCCCTTCTATTCTTCTACTTCTACTATCTGCTACCACACCCCCACACACACATTTAATAATGCTATCTCTGCTCTCCCACGCTCTGCAGACTGAGTAAGCAAGGCCTGCTTTATCACCTTCCTCTTCACCTTCCTCATTACCTTCCTCATCACCTTCCTCATCACCTTCCTCATCACCTTCCACTTACTCCCTACCTCGGACTTTGTCTCATCTGTTGAACATACACAAGTATGTTAAACTACTTTGCCACAGAATCCTTACTAAGATCAAAGAACTAAATCTTCCAGGTATGAATATGCATGGAAAGAAGACACAATATTTAGAAAAGGGCCAGATATGGCTTCGCAGGTCTGTAATCCCCGCACCTAGGAGACTGAGATAGGCCGGACACCAGTTCAAGTAAAACCTAGACTTCATAGTGAGGTGTGAGGTCAGTCTGGGCTATATAGGAAGAGGCTGTGTCAAACTACAATAAACAAACAAAATCAAAACCCCTCCGCAAAATTAGGGAGAATAATTTTGCCAAGGACAGGGGATTTTATGGTGAACAATTCAGACTGGCCAGTGGAAGCAGCCCCGGCTCTCACCTCCCAGATAGAAAAGAATCATTCCCATTCAGAAAAGCCAGGGTGGCTCACTATGGCAACATGGACGGCACAAAGACAGCTGTGCTGCTGTTCCCAATTTGCTCCAGACAAAACACTGGGAGAGAAAGCCAACTGCCAATACTGCCTGGTGGCAATTTGTCCAGAGGCTTTGGCACATCCAGCTGGGAAGGGTGCCACTGTTGTGATATGGCATCCTAAAGGACAGGCTTAGGTTTCTCACCTTGCTTGCTAGGCTAGCTGTCTCTGCCTGGACTCCAAAGTCGAGGCTTGGTATTCTATTGGTTTGTGCAAGCCTCCGTCTAACACGGAGAGGACAAGCAAGCAATCTTTGGAGCCACTATGTAAGGAGCTGGGGTGGGGGTGTGGCCCAATAAACTATTCAAATGAAATGGGAATTATATGTTCCTAATCCTAACAGAGTATATACTTACTTTACTGCCTACATTAAAAATCTTTTCTTGGTTGTTGGAACTTAACTGGAAAACCACAGCTGTGGAAGCTCTGTGAAGAGGGAAGTAATGCAGAGACCCTGTCTGGAGGGCTCTTCAATCTCAGGTGCTTCCAGGGACACTTCTGTTCCAAACCAGGAGCCAAATCCAGTGTGTTCCCTCTTGCTCTTTCTCTTTCATTTCAGTGGTCCATAATCCTCAGGGCTAGCTGAGATACTGGTTTCCTAGGAACTGGAGCAAATCCAGGCCTGAGCTCACCATTACCACAGAAAACCCAACCCATGCTAATGACTGATAATGCCTCCCAGCATGAGTTAGATACAGGCCAGACACTGAAGCAGCCAACGGCTCTGTGTCCTTCCCTGTCCTCCAGAGCCACCCTGTCTGCCTTGTGGTTTCATTGGATGTTTCTAGGTAGCCACAGCCTGTGGAACCTCAAGTCCTCAGTTGGGCTTTAAGATGAGACAGTTGGAGAAGGGTGAGTCAGGTGTGGTAACCCTCTCGCCACACCTACACACTGCAAATACCCTTTATACTTCTTCATCTCTGTTCAAATTAATTTTATTTTAGCATATGGTTTCTTTGGGAAAGCCAACTGGTGGTCTCGTGGCTCCAGCAACCAAATCCAGCTGTTTGCTTTCTGGTGAAGTCCTCTGAACCTATCCGGGCATCACAATGCTTTGTGATTAAAGGCTACTACGTCAGGAGCTCTGTGACAGATTCAGGATACAGAGCTGTTTTCAGCGTCCTGGGTGATTATGACATGTATTCCTTTTTTTTTTCTTCAAGACAGGGTTTCTCTGTGTTGTTTTGGTGCCTATCCTGGTGTCTGTAGATCAGACTGGCCTCGAACTCACAGAGATCTGCCTGGCTCTCTCTGCCTCCCGAGTGCCGGGATTAAAGGCATACGCCACCACTGCCCAGCTATGACATGTATTCTTATTTGGTCGTTACACAGTTTAGGTCTCTGGTTCCAGACTGAGAATCCAGTCACTTGATGTGTAATCAGTGTAATCAGGAACCTTGCTGTAAGTCACTTAATTCCCATGGGCCTCGGGGTCCTTCTCTATAATTAGGTGGGAAGAAAGTGAGGCTCTAGACAATATGGGTGACTATATAACCCACTGCCCAATGTGTTTGCTTTGGGAACTTTGCACATTTTGGACCTGGCATGCCAGATTTCATTTCCTCGCTTTGTTCTGCAGACTCCAGAGTCCTACATCTTTCTGAGGCTTAATGCATTTGGAAGCTAGGATGGAGGGAAGGAGACAGATACCCTTTTAGCATAATAAAATATCGAGACCGGTCTTTCAGAGGTTAATGCAGACATTTGACCTATTTCCCTTTTTCTCATAGTACCCAGAGCCCTGCCAGCTCAAACAGATAGGAACAATGAATTCAGTTTGGATCAGTTGCCAAGTAAAATCCATAAGCCAGGGGCCTTGGGAAGAAAAAGAAAAGGTCTCAAAGAAAAGAAGTTGCTTTGCTAAACACAAGAGATGTGGCTTCCTGCGGTCAGCTAATGAAGACCCCGCCTCTACAGGAGTGGAAAGGAGTGGAGCTATCCAGAATCAAGTAAGAAAAGCCATTCCATACCATTTCTGCTCCTTCCTACTCAATTCCAAAGAGCCTTTCTCCTGAATACTCTTGTGGGGTCCCCTTTGTCTTCATGGTCTTTGTGGCCACCAGTCCATGAGTACAAAGGGGCAGAAGCAACAACAGAGGTCCTTGGGCAGCCCATGAACATGACAAAGACAGCCCTCCAGGAGATGACTCTGGTGAATCAGCTCAACTTTATTCCAGGGTCTAGGGAATATACAGGATTGGGAAGCCTGGAGACAAACCCTAATTTGCATCAAGTGGGCACAATCCTATCATAAGGCTTTGCATGTGGCAGCCGGGTCCTATAGCAAAGCTCCTACTACAAGTCTTAGTTGCCATATATGCAGCAGGGGGAAGGCTTCTAGCAGGAATCTGTGCCAAGGGTCACCCTAGAGATAAGTCAGGCACCCAAGCCTAGGGATATCCTCCAAACAAGGGCGGGTAGGCAGAAGGAAGCCCTTGCTGGGGGAGAGGGAGTCCTTCCTGTTGCTGAGCTTAGAGAAAGCTGACAGGCTATGGTAGACTGCAACCTCTGACCAGCAGGGCCTCCCAGAGTGTGGGAAGATCTCAAGGTGCTGGGATGCTGGACTGTACAATGCACTGTAAATGTGAGGATGCACAGCTGGTATTCATGGAGAGTCGGATTTCATTGGTTTGGAGTGGTGCCCAGGCACCTGTATAGCTTAAGATATGTACAGCCAATGCTTAGATTTACTTTGTTTTTATATATTCTTTCAACATGTCAAGTTTCTTACTACACTCCCCCAACCTTACAAGATCTTTTCTTCCCTTGAGCGAAGAAGCAGCCCTTCCTCAAGCTATCCTCCTTGCTTTGGGGCAGCTGGTTTGACAAACTGCCCAGTCAATAACTTCACATGGGTATATAACAGGCATCTCAAACTTAATACATCTAAACCAAACCCCTCTTCTCCTCTCTAGACTTATTCTTCCCCCTCCCAAACCTTTCCCACCTTGTGCATATCTTCTCCATATTTACTTAAGTCATCACCCTAAATCAAAGCTCACTTCACACTTCTAATACATTAGTGATCTACTGGCTTCCTCGATAGCTAGATCCATATCAGCCTCCACGACTGTCATATGTTGTGTGGTGTTGTGACTGTATTCTGACAAACAAAGCTCACTTGGAGTCAGAGGGCAGGGCCAGACACTAGCTGACCAAAATTAACCATAGAGGTTTGGAGGACTGTAGAGAGAGGAGACAGGAAATAATAAGGCAGGGCAGAGAGGATCTTGGCCCTTTTGGACAGAGGAATGGAAGAGGTAGGAGGTGACTAGCAACTGCTCCCTGCTTCTCTGATCTTTCAGGTTCTTACCCTGATATTTGACTCTTGATTTGGTATTGATAAAGATGAATTAGAATAGCGCTTCATCTGGCGTCCAACTTTTGGGGCACAAATTCATGGAATAGCCGCTTGCCCATGGCCTTGCAGTCAGCCCCTCTCCTCCGGCCAGCTCTGCCTGCAGGCAGCTCTGTGCTTTCACTTCCCACCCTTCACATATGTTGCTTTCCCACATGCCCCTGCGGCCACCATTCAGATGGCTGGCTCTTTGGTTCCTTTTCCCTGTGGGTTGTGGGCTTTCGCTGGAACCCTGCCTCAGGCTGCTGACATGGATCAGTGGCAACTGTCCTCAGCCAGGTTGGACACCACCTGTGTTCTCTGCCCAGGTGAGCTACACAGTGACAACCAGCCTTACACTTCACTGTCATCATCAGATTTGGTGAGACAACTTGGAATTCTTAAAGGGGGAATTAGTTTAAAAAAAGGAGAGAGAGAGTTTTTTTTTTCACACATTAGAAAGTAGGAAACCCAATTACAATGGAGGGAGTTAGATCTCTGTATGATTCCACAATGGAGGGTTTAAAAATGGAATGATTAATGAGGGGATAATTAACTTACTGGGATTTATGTAATGTCAATTATAAACATTATCGGTTTGGTAATTCTTGATTTATCCCTAAAAACAAGTTGGTTATATGAGTGCCAAGATATAGGCCTTAGAAAAGGTTACTACAGAAAACAATGCAATTTTGGCTGACAAGTTACAAGCCTTAGAAATTTATTAAAACAGATAATAGAGATATTCAGACAAAGACAGGAAATTAAAGGAGAGCCAACTTCACCATTACATTATAAAACTAAAGAGTAACAGGCCAGGGTTATCAAAAAACCAATCTTAATTTATCCAGCCACCCTACGAGAACAATTGCCAAATGACAGGTGTCCCCAAAGCTATGGAAGAGCTGACTGGATTCCTGTGGAGATGTTAGATTTGAGGAGATTTAAGGAAGCCTTAGTCTCATATGGTGTGCATTCACCTTTTGTGAGGCAGATGTTAAATTCATGGTCAACTAGTAACAGAATTGCCCCACAAGACTGGAAAGACTTGGTTACAGCAGTATTGGAACCTAGCCCTCAATTACAGTGGAGGACCTGGTGGAAAGATGAGGCTAAGACCATGAAACAATAAAGTACAGCTAGAGGTATGGAAATTTCTCAAGACCAACTTATTGGAGAGGGCAATTATGCTGATATACGAAGACAGTCTATGTATGAAGACCACACCTTGGCTCTATGCTGTGCAGCAGCTTTGAATGGTTGGGACAGAGTTGAAGGAGTCAGAAAGAGACCTGAACCATTTACTAAAGTTATACAGGGCCTAAAAGAAACCTTCACTGATCTTTTTTTTCTTTACAAAGATTGACTTCAGCTGTAAATAGAATGATAGCAAATCTATAAGCTAGACAAATAATAATTGAATCTTTGCCTTTTGAAAATGCTAATTCACAGTGCAAAAAGGTAATTAGGACTTTAAAGGCAAGATCAGCACCCACAGAGGAATGGATCTTAGATACAGTCAATATTGAATCTCATAATCACATTGATGCTTGGATAGGAGATTTCTAGAGGCTTGAAGAAAAGTAAAAATGTCAGATGTTTTAACTGTGGTAAACAAGGTCACCTAAAAAGGAATTGCAGGCACGACATTCCTAGAAACAATGTTTTTTTTCTAGGAATAATCCAAACAGAAGGCCCCTGCCTTCTGGAGTACTCAGAAGGTGTAGAAAAGGCCAACATAGGACCAATGAATTCAGATCAACAAGGGACAGACAAGGTAACCTTTTACCATTGGGAAACACCTTAGGGGTGCCTCTTGCAAGCCCCTATGTCAAATTTGGTTCAATCATTCCTTGTCACCATGGGGGAAATTCTTCCTCAGAGCAGTTACAGGACCTAATGCCTATTGTAAAAAGCCATACTACTCTGGATGATAGAACAGATTTAGAAGATAAACAAAAATTTCAGGAGAAACCACAAAGCAAATATTATAAAGATTAGAGTCAAACAAGAGAGACCTCTTTATTAGAAGAGGTGGTAGTTCATCTAACAGAATAACTGTTCACTCTAAACTAACTTATAAGACTAACAAATGTTTTTCATTTGATCAGATATAACTTACCAAAAGGGAAACTCCCCAAAGTTAGGGTTGGGGCAAGATTTTGTTTTTGTCTTTCCAGGAGAATGAAGGCATCCAACTAAGGAATCTGAAGACCACTGGACAAATGAGACATCTGAAGAAAAAGAATGAATCATCCAGAGAAAACGTCCCAAGAAAAGGAATAAATTGGCCTATTGGTATATCATATTTCCAACAGGATAAAATTTCATAAATCTTCCCAAATGTTTGTTTCTGCTGTTCTCTACAGACATATAAGGCAAATGGTCTTTTTGTAGTCCCAGTCCAATTAAAAATTAAAGCTGGCTTTGGAGTTGGAGTGTGGCTCTCTCCTTCTCTACCAACCCAAATATGCTTGTTAAAGGAAAATCCAAAATCTCCCCTTGTGTCAAAAGAGCCACCTGATATGGGATAGAAGAAAAAACAAAACTAAGAGACTATTCTTTTGCCACTAATCTCATGGTTCTTTGATTTTGTTTTGACTCTTTAAAACTTTTCTTAAGGTATAAATATTATGTCAAAATTTATAAGATTAATATATATGTATTTTAAACTTTTTGTCATGATATTAATGATCATATAGAGTACTAACTAATTCTAGAAAAAAGCTTCATCTAGCTTCCTGTACATGATTTCAGGTTTGAGTCTCTATTGGGTAACTGGGAATTAAGTTTTTGTACTCTGGATGCATATAACAAATTATGGTCCTTTAACCTCTTCAAGATCTGCTGCATATAAAATGTTTAAGTTCTCTGCAGTGATCCATGACCATGCCTAACAGTAACCTTTGAAGTCTCCAAAAGGAGGATGGGACCCCACAACAACGATTCTACTGGGACTATGGTAACACCACTAAGCCGACAAACACCACCCAACGATCAGCTTTGGATTACAAACTGCTCAGGAAAATTTCAAAGTGGTTAGCTGAGATGGTCCAGCCTCAGAGACTATTCTAACCAGGACTTGAGACAAGTCCTGCACTTTCCCATTACACGGAGACTGGACATCAAATGATACAGCTAGCTCTCCCAGGACTTGACAATTATCCCATTTTTTTTCTTTAGGGTCCCCTAAAGATGCCATTGCCCCAGACAGCAGGAAGTAATTTTAAGCGCATGATGCCCACATTCCCAAGAGGTGGGGTGGGTAGTTTTTGGTCATTCAGTGCATTATGGATATTTGTCATCATTTAGAGGGGTTGGTTACAAGTTGTTGTTGGTAATGGTTAGGAAAAAAGCTGAACAAAGGAGATTAGATTCAGGGATCTTGTTCTGAAAAGAAAAAAGGGGGGGATATAGGAATGATAGGATAAGAGGGTAAATTATTGAATCTACTTTTAAACCAAAAAAGTAACTACTAGTCTTAAATATTTTACATTGATATGAATTTTTGTATATTGATACAAATTTGAGGTTATTTTTGTTATACTGTATATATGTTTCTACTCTTGTTTAAGATGTTTTTGTACATTGATACAAATTTAAGGTTATTTTGGTTAGAATATACTCTACATATATTTTTACTCTTGTTCAAGGTATTGTGCCTAAGCAGCTCATTTAACAATGCAATGTAAATTTCTCATCCCTGAAAGTTATTATTACAAACTATTTAGGATAATAAAGAAATGCAAGTCAACAGTCACCTATAACAATCAAACTTGTAGTCATGTTAGGTATGTTTTCAAGGCCAAATAGATATATTTTAGATAGACAAGTTGTCTTCAAATACTTCAGAGCTCTACAGAATATGGCATTTAAGAAGTTTTAATAACATGAGGTTCTTTTTTAATGACAATGAAACATGTCTGCTCCTGGCAGCACCAATCTACTTCAGAGAAGGTGATGGGCATCGAAGAAACACCATATGAAGTTTACTTTCTTTGTGGCAAAAGTTAGCCACTGGGCAAGAAACTGCCCTTGACTTGACTGCTGACAGCATGTTGTCCAAACTGGACAAGCAGGACACAAAAGAGAATGACTGCCAAACTTTACCAAGACAAGATGGGACAGTCCTTCAAAAATCCTGCTTCACAGAAAAGTCTGTCAGATATTCTAGGCCTGTAGGCTGAAGATAGATTTTTGCGGGCCACAAGAATATATCATAGAGATTCAGCTATGTATTAAAGCTATACTTAGACAGGCCAAGGGTCTGTCAAGAGGCAAGCCATTTATTATGAATATTTGGTGCTACCCAGCCTTTAATATTCCAGTTGTCTTCTACTATGAAATTCTTGTGTGCCCAAATATTTCCAGACATGCTGAACTCCTAGGTTACTAACTCCCCCACTGAGCCTAGGAGACATGCTGGCTTCTTGTGCAAATGAAGCTCAGACCATCTCCTCACCTTGAGGACTAGTGACTCTCCAGAGCAGTTGACTAAGAACAAAAGAGGTTTTTACATATCAAGGTGGAATGTAGGGTGAAGGAACATTCCTGAGGAGGCAGAGAACCATGTGCCCAGGGAAAGAAAGGGCAGGCATTTTCTGTAGAAATGGACAGAGTGGCATGGTGAGAGAGAAGAGAGGAAGACGGAGGTTCCATAGAGGGTAAGCAGATCTTGGGTAGAGTTTTCTGAGTACCAGGAGTAGAGAGTAGCAGAGATAGAGAAAGAGGATACAGAGGATGAAGATGAGGCTGGAAGCATAGGAGTTTAGTCATTAGCAGGATTATGAGCTAGGAAACTGGATGGAACTGAAGCTATGAAGACAGGATTTCATCCCAGAGAAATATAGTAGATGGATATAGAGCTTGGTATATCTAGAGTTATTCCTGCCCTGAGTGCCTGATGGAGCTATAGCTATATTGATAGAATTTTGTTTTAGAGAAATAAAGTTAACAGACATAAGAACATAGTGTATGTAGATTTTTTTCCCTCAGATATGCCCACTAGATGTAGCTAAACCCCCAGACACCTGGGTATTCAATAATGGATACCCCAACATTACAGAGGAACCTTGGGTGACTGTCCAGGCAGCCAGCTCTTTCTGTCATATCTTAATTTTGGAAGTTGTTTGCTCTACACTTCGTATTTACTCAGGAAATATTATATCCTTCTCAGGTCTCTGATAGAGTTGAAGACTAGATTGTTACAGTTTTTCTTGTTAGCAAATTCAGAAAAGAAACTCACAAAAGAGGTATGAAGTGTATAAGGTTGAGAGACATAAAAAGATAGTTTTGGGTTGGTAATACAAGTTAGGATAGAAAGTGAATTAGGTATAGCACTTTGGAATCACCAAGATATGACAGATAATGGAGTATTTTCTCTGAATTTGTCGAGTGCAAATGGACTAGGCATTTTTAAATTAATTCTTGCCTGTATATATTTGTATATAGTTATTGTACTTGTTGTATATAGTTTTACTATGTTAGTTAAAACCTTAGCTTTTATTTAGACAAAAAGGGGAAATGTTGTGTGATATTTTGATTATGTTCTGACAAATAAAGTTTGCTTGGAGTCAGAGGATGGGGTGAACCACTAGCTGACCAAAATTAACCATAGAGGTTTGGAGGACTGTAGAGAGAGGAGACAGGAAGTAGTAAGGTGGGGCAGAGAGAAGATCTTGACCCTTTGGACAGAGCAATGGAAGATGTAGGAGGTAACTGGTGGCTGCTTCCTGATTCTATGACCTTTTAGGTTCTTACCCTGATATTTGACTCTTGATTTTGTATTGATAAGGATTAATTAGATTAATGCTTCAGTCATCCTGTTCCAATTTCCCACTGTCTCTTGCTGCCATCTTTCTTTTCCACAGTGACAATAAAGGAGTAACTGGTCCTCTCCAGCCACCTTGTTCAACCACAGGTTCTGTTTGCAGTTATAAGAGACATTGAGCTATGAGAACACAAACAAATGGACAGAGTAGGGGTTACACAGCACTGATACTTACACAGAGTCTTGGCAGATACACAGGACTTTTTGTGAACTAAAGAGGAAGACAGATATTCCATTAAGAGGAATCCCCTCTCCCCCAACCCCAGCTTTTTAGCTCCTAAATTTAAGGGAAGTAACAGAGTATTGGGACTGGGGATATGGCTCAGTGGTTAAAAGCATGTAATGCTCTTTCAGAAGACCTGAATTCAGTTCCCAGTATCCATATTAGGTGGCTCATTACCACCTGTAACTCCAGCTCCAGAGGATTTGATGTCTCTGTCTTTGTTGGGCACCTGCACTCACATGTGCACACCTACACACAGATCACATGCATGATTTAAAAAAAATAATAAAAACAAAATCCTTAAAAAGAGTAGTTCTTTAAAAAAGTAAATAACCAAGTGGAAGAAGAAACAAGTACAGAAATTCTTTGGATCCTAATGACCATGGGTCAGGTAGCTAAGGAAAATAAGGTAAAAAGAGGTTAAATTGTCTAGAGCCATGAAGTGTGTTGATCTACAGTGAGCACTCGAGACTCTTGGGTTAAGACTTACGAAATGTGAAGTGAAAAGCAAATGGTAGCCTTTGTTAGCTAGTTAGAAACACTCCGGAACTGCCTTCTAGATCTAATTGGCCACATCTCACTGTCATTTGTTGAGAATTTGTCCTCCCGTGCACTAAAAGAGATTTATCAACTGTTATCTTACCAGTAACTATAGTAACTGCTTGGGAGGTGGTGGTGGTGTTAATGCTTTTGCAAATGAGAAAGTACCATCTTAGTAGTGTGTGTGTGTGTGTGTGTGTGTGTGTGTGTGTGTGTGTGTGTCTGTGTCTGTGTCTGTGTGTCTGTGCAGTGTGTGTGCAGTGTGTGTGTGTGTGTGTCTGTGTCTGTGCAGTGTTTGTGTGTGTATGTGTGTGTGTCTGTCTGTGCAGTGTGTGTGTGTGTGTCTGTGCAGTGTGTGTCTGGGTGCATGTGTTCACGTGTGTCTGCACATATATTCATGCAGGTGCACGTGGGGGCTAAACTCAATGTAGGGCGTCTTTTTCACTTGTTATCCCTTGTTGTTGTTTGTTTATGCTTCACGGCGCTGGGAATTCAAGTCAGACCACAGCACATGCTTGGCCAGCACTCTAGCATTGAGCCATATCCCCACCCTTCTACTTGCTGTTTTGTTTTGCTTTTTTTTTTTTTTTTTTTTTTTTTACAGTCTCACTGAACTTGAAGCTCACCGTCTCCTCCTGCCACTCCTGGGCTTACAGGCACATAACCCCATATCCAGATTTCACATGGGTGCTGGGGATCTGAAATTAGGTCTTGGTGCTTATGTGGCAAACACTTTCCCAACGGAAACATCTCCTAAGCACCCATCTTAGTAGATTTTAAATGCCCAATTTATCTAAAAAAAAAAAAAAAAAAAAAAAAAGGAAGAAAATAAAAGGCAGTGCCAAGTTTTAGAATCAGGTTTACTCGATGCCAATGCCGGTTTTTTTCATCTCTGTTGCGTTTCTGAAGTGGGAGATAACCAGATCCCCAAGCCCATCTGCCTGTGCTCCCTCTGAGCTATTTCTATGGCATGATACGCAGTGGCCTTGTGTCTGTTATTCAGAATTGCTTGCAGACTGGAAATTATATATTTTATTGTAATTTTATATTTATATTTATATGTTTCTCTAGCCAAATTATACCACATGTGCTCATGTGCTGTGTTCTGCTTCGGCTGTCACAAGAATGAGCCTATGAATCACTCTCATGTGTCCAATTAGAACACAGCTCAGTAGGAAAGAATGACCACCACTGGTAAAAACATAAACAAAATCAGGAAGAAAAAAAATGTTCAATTATTCTGCTTACAGTTCTTGAATAATACTACAATCACAGAGAAAAGAAACACTTCTTCATCTGCACTCATCCTTTTCCATCTGAAGAAAATATTAAATCTCTGTATACCATGGATTTGCCTCCAAAGCAACCCTTCTGTGGTGAGACTCAGCTCTGCTTCTATAGTGGATGCAAGCTCAAAGGACTAGAGAGGACTCAGTCTCGACCATAGTGGTGACAGTGCTGTGCTCCTCCTTGAGGATATCATTCTACAGAGTGGGGTTAATTTGACAATGGTCATCTGTAGTGAGAACATAGGTGCTATGAAAGGGAAACAGGAATGATGGGGGATAGAAGTTTAAGCGAAAAGGGGCATGGGAGCTATAGGGGAGGGGTGACTAACACTAAGAATGTTTGAAAAAAACCTATGGAAAACTAGTATTTTATAAGCTTCCTCATATATACATACAAATAAATACATACACCTGTGATTTTTAAATAAATACATATAAAAATAATAAGTAAATTTTGTCAATATTTTTAAGATGCATGTAGTTCAGCAAACCAGTGTTTTCTAGATGACACATTCTACAAAATCATGCATCTGTACATTCCATCAACATGCAAAAGGTATGATGTAATGGACTATTAATTGATCCTTCCGTGCAGTTTCAGATTCCACTTTTTAGATAACAATTAAGAAATGGGCATTTATTTAGTTTTTGTGTGAGGCCAAAGAAAACTAAGATTATCTGGAAAGACTGAACATGATTTTTCTCTTACAATTACAACCAATTTGAGGACTAATTTATTTTCCAAATACTTCAACCAAAAATAGTACATAATAATCAATGGAACATGGGTTGAAAACACAGTTATCTTTCATGAAGGCAAAGGGATTTGCAAAATTAAGACAAAGCCAGACTTCTCACTAAACTTTCTCGTTCTAGGAAATTCAACTTATTTTTCTTAAAATATAACTTTTTAATTAAATGAGGTCAAGTGATGTTGTTTCCATTAAGATCCATTGGATTTCTTGGTACTTTGAATGGAAATTTTACTCGTATATTATTTTGTAGAAACTAAGGTTGGTTTCTTGAAAAATATTAATTTTTCAATATTATTACTTAAAATTAATAATCATTTAATATTTGCTTATTGTAATTTCAAAGTCAGTAATTATGGGTATAAATCATACAAAAACATACCTTTGTGATCTTTGACTCTTTCAAGAGTATAAAGAAATTCTTAGAATAGTAACTTTGAAGATTTCTGTGCTAGAGATATATATATACAAAATAATAAGACAGAGGAGTAAAAGAGCAAATGACACTGAGGGTGAAGTTGGCTTTGTTCCAGAGTCTGGTGTGGGTCACAGATTGCTTTGACAGAGGTAGAAGAAAAGGAGGAGGTCACTGGGGGAAAGACAGGTCCCAGGAAGAGTGGATCTAGAGACCATCAGTTACTAGCAGTGGGTGAAGCTGTGAGAATCCTCCAAATCTCTCCTTTTAGCTTAGCCCTGAGTCTGTTGTCAATCACATTCTCATTCTCCCCTCACCCCATTTCTTTCCCATGCACCCCTCCCTGAGAAAAGTTTCTCTGCTTCTAGCAATTCATATAATTCTATTAAGACCGCCTAGATGAGTAGTTCTCAACCTGTGGGTTGTGACCCCTCTGGACAGAGTGACCTTTTCACAGGGGTTGGCTGAGACCATTCTGCACTTCAGATATTTACATTGTGATTCCACAATGAAAATAATTTTATGGTCGGGGGTTACCACAATATGAAGAACTACATTAAAATGTCAGAGAATTAGGAAGGTTGAGAACCACTGATCTAGACAATCCATAGTAACCGTCCAATCTCACAGTACTGTGTTTTAATCACACTATTAAGGCTATTTTGGTATGTTGAGTGTGCTGGCTATTTTTATGTCAACTTGACACAGACTAGACTCTAGCTACTAGAGTCATCTCAGAGGAAGAAACCCCAACTGAGAAAATGCCTCCATAAGATTGTACTGTAGGCAGCCTGTAGGACATTTTTTATTAATTAATTTATTTATTTTACATGCTGACCACATCCTCCCTTCCCTCCTCTCCTCCAACTCCCCCCTCCCCTCCCCCACCCCCCTTAGTCCACCCCTTCTCCATAACCTCTCAGTAAGGAGCAGGCCTCCCATGAGCTTCAGCAAAGCATGGCACATCAAGCTGTTGTAAGACTAAGTACCTCCCCCTGTATTCAGGCTGGGCAAGGCATTTTCTTAATTAGTGATTGACGGGGGAGGTCCCAGCCTATTCTCATCTCTGAATTGGTGGTCCTGAGTTCTATAAGAAAGCATGCTGAGCAAGCCACGGTGACCAAGCCAGTAAGCAGTACCCCTCCACGGCCTCTGCATTAGCTCCTTCCTCCAGGTTCCTGCCCTGCTTGAGTTCCTGTCCTGACTTCCTTCAGTGATGAACAGTGATGTGGAAGTATAAGCCAAATAAACTGTTTCCTCCCCAAGGTGCTTTGGTCATGGTGTTTCATCATAGCAATAATAATGCTAACTAAGACGGTAAGATAACATACTCATCGATCATGGGCACATATTAATGTATTCCCTTCTGTGTGTTTTGAGGGCAGTGTAGCTGGTGCCCACAGGAGGCACGTCTGCTGATAACCCCGGCAGGCTTTACTTTCTCATTACAATCCTGTCCACAATTGTTATTCAGGAAACCAGGGAGATAATTTCTGGAAATAGCTTCTTTTGTATCTCTCAAAAAATTCCAATAGAATTGTCCTGGCTAATCCCAGAAGCCAGTATTTCATCAGTGTGGAATTTCACCCTCTCAGGCACTCAGATCTCAGCCGTGAACTTCCACATGACGTGTGTCCTGAGTGCAGCTGGGTTCACAAACCTTGGAGTGAAAGGCAGCCATTAGGTGAATGCTTGTGAGGCTGCCACTAGCACTGTCGAGAGAGCACAATAAACTCCAGGCTTTTGGGTAATAATTTATTGAGATGGCCAAACTATGAAGGAATGCTTAAATTAGATAAAAGAAACTTGCAAGATGCATGCAGCTGAAATATTTCCCAGCATATGCTCCCTTCTGAAAGTAATTTATAAGTTTGTCTAGCTTACCCTCGCATTTATGTGTGATATGGTAACTAATTATGTAAGGACAGAAAGGGAATCCCCAGGGTATAAATTACAGGAACAACTGGAGATTCAGCCAAAGGTCTTTCATAAATCAGAACAAGCCCAAATTCAGAAACTAGTCTCATAGAATCAAATGTCTTATAAAAAAAATCAGGCAAAATGACAGAAGCCATTTTTTTCACCCCTGTAAGTGTGTGTGTGTGTGTGTGTGTGTGTGTGTGTGTGTGTGTATCAGGATGCTATTTCTTCAGTTAGGCAAATAACTTACCAGGATATTCTTCTATTGATGTTTAATATTACCCTGTAAGAGTGATCTTTGGCATCTGGCAACTTTGACTGTGCAAAGTGCATCATCTGTTGACCTCTCTGTGTATATACAGCCCAGCAGCTCTGTACATGTTTCCTCCGGGAAAGGTATCCCAAACCACACTTATCCATGTTTCTCTTGAAATTTTCTTTCCTTAAACATTTTGCTTAAAAAATATTTAATTTTTTTATGTGTGCATGTGTGTGCCTGTGTATGTCTGTTCATGATGCATGTGTGGGAGCCTGAAGAAGGCATCAGATCCCCTGTAACTGGACCTACAGACAGTTGTGGTGGTAGGAACCATGTGGATGCTGGGAACAGGACCCAAGTCCTGTGAAAGAGTAGCCAGTGCTCTCAACCACAGAATCATCTCTCCAGACCCAAGATGTTCTTTTCTAAAGGAAGCCATTGTTCCACTTACTCTAACCTGCCCCAGAGAGTGGCAGTGGACAATGTCACACCAAGTTTGCTGCTCTCCTATTCCTCTCCGTCATTACCTCTCTAGTCTATATCTTGTCCTTTTTGATCCTGTGCTGTTTCTATAATTACAGACATATGTGGCTTACTGGATTACTGTGAGAAGGCTGTGTTCTCCTTTAGATAGTGTAGCATTCACAGACCACAGTAACCCACCATAGTGTATTAGCTAATACTTTGAATAGGTTTGAGGATGAGGGGCAAGGTTAAAGGTGATGCCCCAGGTAGAAAGAGTACTAAGCATAGAAGCCATGGTATCTAGCTTGGAGAATATGTGCAATGAGGCTCCAGGAGATATGTGAATGTGGTGAGTCTCTACAAGGGAGATATAAACACATTTAAGAAAAAATTGCATTTACTTCAGAAGTTTGCCTTTACTTTTGGCCATTTGTATGGGCCTTTTTGGCATTTATCCATTGTCCAGAACCACATGGCCAAAGCTTCCAAGTTCTGCTGCTTGCTAGGGCTGGAACATGGTCCCCTTGTTCAGTTACATCTTCACTGGCTTTTTGTTTTCAATGGTTTCCTTCACTGCCTAAGCTTGGTGGTCCTGAAACTCGATCTGTAGATTAGGCAGGGCTCAAACTCAGAGATCCATCTGCCTCTGCCTCCAGAGTGCTGGGGTTAAAGGTGTGTACCACCACACCTGACTCTAAGCTTTTCTTTAATTCTTTTTCACAAGTTGGAAGCTTAGCTGGGTAGGATCTTTGCCTGAGGTCAGTACTTCATTTGTCCATTTAACATCAGGATTTTCTATAATCTGTTTATCTCCTTGAACACAGAACTTAGCTCCATTCTACTTCCTGGTGCCCCTTTCACCTCAAATTGTACATTTTGTAACTTTCCTTGTTCAGCTTGTGCCTTTTTATTAATCTTCATAAAAGTGAACACTAATAACCACACAACAGAATCAATACTAGGCTGTTCTGAAATTTCCTCTGCCAATGCAATTAATCCAAAAACTCTTCAATTTAGCCTCAGGCAGACTTTTCAGACAAGGGCAAAAAGCAGCCACATTCTTAGCCAAAATATCACAAGAACGATCTCTAGGGCACATACAAATATTCTTCTCCTCTGAAACCTCTTGAACTATGCCCACACAGCTCAAATCACTCTCAGCACTACTGTCTTCCATACTTCTACTAGTATGGCCCATTAAGACCCAATTAAAACACTCAACTCCTTTTCTAATTCAAACTCCCAAAGTCCACATTTCACTCCCTGTGAGCCTACCACACTGTGGAAGGACTTAAAGTGTCTAAATAGTTTGTTCCCTACTGTGAGAATTATAAGTATATGGGAAATTTCCTTTGAACTTCCAATTTTGTTTAAGAATTCAAGAGAGAGAAACAATGAACTTTAGGAGAATACTGCAGGATGCCTTCATAAAACCAAGGAAGCCTTTTCTTAGAGCCCTTACAATAGTTAGCCTAATCTTGAAAAATCCAGAAATCCCAATCTCCCTGACACTAAAGACCCTGATATACCTAGAACTAGTCAGTTTCTAGAGATAGCCCAAGACTCACTGGGAACAGAACTAATGAACCAAATGCAAACCAGAGTCATGGCCCAACCAATCAGAGCTCTCAGTAACACCCGAGGGCCAGGAACCAAACAATGAGACTCCACACCCAAGATCTTAAACCTGCCTTACATGCTTCTTCCTACAGAATACCCCTTTGGCACTTCTCTTAGCTTTTCTGTGTTCCTAGGGTCTTCATTCTTCACTGCTTTTGGGTATAAAGCAGTTGAAAGGAACCTCTGGAGGTATGATTATATTAAGTTTCAGAGTTATGTTGGGAAGAATCAGAAAGTTGCTGAGATGAGAACTGTCCCTTTAAAAGACACTTAGGGGATAAGGCAAAGTACAAGAAATATACTTTAATATATGAAAATTTAGATTAATATGAGTCTATTACTAAAGGTTTACTTCTGTGTCATCTCAATCCTTCACCCAAACATTTGCTTCTTTTTGTTTGAAACTGGTTATTCCAACCCCTGTCCAAGTATATTTCTAGAACTGTTATGAGGAATTATTGGACTTTCAAAATAAATCTGGAAATTGCTTTTAGATACTACAAAATCACATGGAAGGACTATGTGCAAAGCAAAATTATGCAAGGGGCTGTGTAAGAGAGGGAACTGGGAAGTGCATTTTGATCCAGGAGGCAGCCAGCACTTTGGGTCAAGTTGAGATAAGGTACTACCACTGTTATTTAAAATCAACAAGAGTGATTTTTTTTCCAGAAAAGTTTCATGTGGATTTTTTGTTTGATTCTGAAAATGTGTTCATTCACAAACTCTCTGGGAAGCAGGACAAAGAAGATGCACAACCTTCTGATAGACAGTTCAGTGATAGGACATGAGCACACTGAAGAAAAGGCTTACCTTTCCACTTCACCTGAAGCTGCCAAGTGAACCATCTCAATATTTTAGAGAAACAAGCGGCCTCTGGCTCACATCTTGTTTGCCTTCGAGTTTGGCTCAAAATACTTTGATCAAATGGAAAAAAGGGTAAGAATGTAGGAAAAACACCAAAAGTCAAGGAGCTAATTTTATACAGAAGAGAGATGAAGCTGTGGATGCTCTGGCCTGCTGCTGCATAATAAAGAAATTATTTTTTTAGATATCAAATATATTTGTCTTAGTGTTCTATTGTTGTGAAGAGACACCATGACCAAGGTGACCTACAAAAGAAAGCATTTAATTGGGGGCTTGCCTACGGTTTTAGAGAGTCCATGATCATCATGGTGGGAAGTAGATGGGCATGGTTTTGGAGCAGTAGCTGAGAGGTTTACATCCTGTTCCACAGGCAGCAGGCAGAAAGAGACACTGAGCTTTTGAAACCTCAAAGCCCACCCCCAGTGCCACAGTTCCTAATCCTTCTCAAGGAATTACACTACCTCATGACTAAGTTTTCAAAAAAATGAGCCTATGGGGGCCATTCTCACCCCAACCACCACCATGAGTAATTTGAGGTGCAAGGTATGAAGACCTCCAGCATCTGAGAAATTTTACAATTTTCCTTCAGAAGCAATTCTAAGATTGGAGAAACTACTTTCATCTGCTTACTTCAAATATTTCTGTCAATGGACATTTATTATTTTTTTATTTTAATTTTTTTTTGTTTTACATACCAACTACAGTTCCCCCTCCCTCGCCTCCACATCCACTCCTCAGAGAGGGTAAGGCCTCCCATGGGGATTCAACAAAGCCTGGAATATGCAGTTGAGGTAGGACCAAGCCCCTCCCACCTGTATCTAGGCTGGGCAAGGTACTACTCTAATTGTCATCATAGAATCTTCATCCAGCAACTGATGGAAGCAGATGCAGAGATCCACAGGCAATCACTGGGCTGAGCTCCTGGAGTCAATGGACATTTAATGTCCTCAAAAATGGCACTTTCAGATAAACAACAACACCAAAAAAATGTTTACAGACTCCTGTGAGAGACTGTGTATTTGGCTGGTTTTGCCTTGTTAAAATCAAAACAGTTCTGAAAATCCCAAAGACTCTCCTCTAACAATATACTCAGGTGAGTGGCACTCACTGTCACCAGGAAAACTCCATTGATAACATTTTAGAGGTAGGAGTTCCTGGCATTAAAGAACAAGTAAAATTGAACTATTGGATAGACCATTTAGATGAACTTGTTTGCCTTGAAGATGAAGTAGCTGGGCTCAGAGACAAGGTTTCACACTAGAACTCACCCTGAAGCCTCCTCTATATACAGAGTATAACAGGCATCTTCTGGGTCTGGTTCTGTAGCATGAATTTTAACAGTTCTTATTAATAAAATCAAACCCAGGGCCAGTTATTGGGGTGAAATGCTGGATGGTTAGAGAGACAGAACAAGTCACAGCTAACCTCACCTGGCCAACTTCTCAGCTGATCTCATATCCAAATGGTTATCAGCTGAACTGTGTTGCTCAAAACCTAAAAGCTTAACCAGCCAAATGCTTAACCAGTCAAATGCTTCTAGTTTCTGGTCCTCATGCCTTATATACCTTTCTGCTTTCTACCACCACTCCCTGGGATTAAAGGCTTGCTTTCTGGGATTAAAGGTGTGAGTCACCATGCTTGGCCGTTTCCAGTGTGGCCTTAAACTCACAGAGATCCAGATGGATCTCAGCCTCCCAAGTGATAGGATTAAAGGTGTGTGTGCCACCTTTTTCTGGTCTCTGTCTATCTAGTGGCTGTTCTGTCCTCTGACCCCAGATAAGTTTATTAGGGTGCACAATATTTGGGGGAACACAATACCACCACATGGTTCCTTTCCTTGCTACAGTGAGCAGGGAACCATGATTGCCTCCACTAGTCTTCCTGGCATGATTATCGAGCTTATTAAATATGAGGGGCAGAGTTTGGGCTTTTTATGGAGAGCTTACTCTATTTATAATCCTGCCCTATAGATTCTATAATACAGAAGGACTTCTGGACACAAGATCTTCAAGCAAACGGTGGAGCAGTAGCTGTAAAGACGGGAAGGGAGATGCAAACAGGACGGCCTTGCCTTCTCCAACTTTGCCCTGTTTTCTTTTAGACAATATTTTTTTTAGCAAGACTCAAAGACCAACAGAGCACAAGTCAGAGGCTCCTTTCTTTAATCATTTGGAAGGTTTTGCTTGGCATTTTCAGGTGGTGAAGGAAAGTGAGCCATTTCCCTGTTGAGTTCTTGCATGTCCTGCCAATTGTACGTCAGCTTTCGTACTGACCTTTTAGACTCCCCTTTGCCTGACTGCCCAGTTTTAGGAATGAGTTTTATGAATGAGTCTTTTTTTCGGAACCACAATGTTTTGTCCAGAGAAATTTTTAAATGTTATTGTGAATGGAAATCACTAGGAAAACATATTAAAATACAAATTACTGAGCCGTCCTCCCTTCTAATTCAGTACATCCGGAGGGGCACAGGTTCTCAGAAGTGTCAAGTGATGTTCCTGTTGAGTCCCAGGTTCACTGCTTCTGAGATCAGTGGCTGCCTAGGACCCCGCCTTGAACAGATAACTCCTCATCCTCCCTGCTACCTCCTCTTTTG
Source organism: Peromyscus aztecus (assembly GCA_902168405.1). Taxonomy (NCBI): domain Eukaryota; kingdom Metazoa; phylum Chordata; class Mammalia; order Rodentia; family Cricetidae; genus Peromyscus; species Peromyscus aztecus. The sequence continues at coordinate 26,732 of CABHPQ010136359.1, forward strand.
CCAAACCCTCTGCTACCCCCCAGTAGGAGGTGAGGGAGAAATGGCAAAAATGCCAGATGTTGTTGTCGTCTATTTGGGAGCTCACTGGTTTTATTCCTACCACGTTGGTGGTGATTTCAGACTTTTCTTTAGGCTCACTAATTTTACCCTCACACAATGACCACACAATTCCTGTTCTCATTCAACTTGAGTGATCGTTGCCTCTTCTCCAGAATTCGGTAGTAGCTTCTATTTAGAAAGATTTTTATTACCATTTTCCAGTCAGTTTCAATCCATTATCAAATCAAATTTTCTAAATCAGAAATCTTAACCAAAAACCGTGCTCCCTGGGCCTTCAGTGGGTAAGAAAAAAAGAAGGCATCTCCAAGACCCTCCCTGGCCCTTTCAGCCATTTCCTTCCTTTCCTCAATCTCACCAGAGCCTCCAGCACTCTAGGGCAAACTTGGCAGGAGGATGAGATTGAATGGGCCCACCTCTTTTAACTACCACTTCTGTTATGCATTCACCTATTGCTTGGAAGGTGTTGTGCTTCTTAAAACTAATCTTCATAGAAGTCAGATGGAATTACTGGGATGGAAGGGATGAGGTGCTATCTAAAGTGACTCCCGTGTAGTTGGAAGTTTTCCTGTGTCCCTCCCCAGCCGCTCAGACCCAAGTAAACACACAGAGGCTTATATTATTTTTAAACTATGGCCATGGCAGGCTTCTTGCTAGCTAGCTATTATATCCTAAATTAACCCATTGCTATAAATCTATACCTTGCCATGTGGCTTGTGACTTACCAGTGTCTTTACATCTTGCTTCTCCTGGTGGCGGCTAGCAGCATCTCTTTTATCTGTCTCCTTCCTCTCTCTCTCTAGTTAGAATGTCCTGCCTCACTTTATTCTGCCTCACCATTGGCCAAACAGCTTTATTTATCAACCAATCAGAGCAACACATATTCACAGCTTACAGAATGACGTCCCCATCACTCCCAGCTAGCAGGATAAAAATGGGAACAAAAATAAGTCCCTGGGCCAGTGAGATGGCTCAGTGGGTAAAAGTGCTTGTTGCCAAATCTGATGACCTGACTTTGATTTCTGATCCCAGAGACATAAATGGTGAAGGAGAGGTCAGACTTTCACCAGCTTTCTTCTGACCTCCACACCTGTGCTGTCACATTCACACACTCACACACACACACAAGTAAACATAATTAAACAATTTAAATGTATTTTTAAAAAACTAAAATAGTTTCCCAGTTGCCTATATCGGCTGCTTGACATTAAGCCCACACTTGATGTTAAGTAGATAAGTCAGACAGTAGAAATTAAGGGGTAACCCCCAAGATAAAGCATTCCTGAATAGAAACTTGGTTCTACAACACAGTAGCCCTGAGTAAATTATTCTCTGAGTATCAGTATCAGTTACTTATGCCTAAACTAACTTGTTCATGTCATAATGATCTTCTGTGACAATACCTTTGTAAAATGACTGCTGTGACTCCTGCTTCCTGGTATATATATATATATATATATATATATATATATATATATATATCTAAAATCACCTTCCCCTGAGTGTCGGCAGATCTGAGATTTGCTTTAAAGTAATAGAATATGGCAAGAATGGTATTATATACCTCCCCTTGTGATGGGGTTTTTGTTAATAACACTTACTATGGTTACAGTGTTGATTTCCCAGGGGTGCATGTATTAGAAGCTTTATTCTCATACTGGTTAGAGATTCAGTCTCCTAACGTGTGAAGTAAAGCAATTTCTACTCTCTTGGTAATGCCTGCCTTGGGTATCTCATTACAGTGTTGAATATCAGAATTATAGAAAGTTAAATTTCTGATCAGTTTGATTCTGAGTTAATAAAAGAGTATCCTAGAAAGGCTTGGGCTATTTGGACAGTCCTTTCAAAGAGAGTGTATGCCTTCTGTAAAACTAAGACTTCAGACCAGAGGCTTTCTACTATTGGGTGATTCCCCCTGACCTTTGTCCAGACTCCTGACCTGTAAAAACTGCCGTAACAAATCTATTGTTTTAAGGGGCAAGCTCTTCGGTGCAGCAATGCACATCTTTTCTCCTAATGCATCACTATCATCAATGTCTCCTTCAGAAAAAGGGGGCTGAAGTGAAGTTTAAGGATGAGCACCAAAAGCCGGACAGCAGATTGGGTGGAGCTGGTTAAGGACCAATCACATCTTTGCACCACAAGCCTGGATGGGTAGACTAGCTTTCAGCAGTACTGCTTTGAGAAACCAGGCAATATATCCTGGAGGGGTGTTCCCTCCCAAGAGCACACCCCTTCCCAAGGCTCGTAGGACATCACTACAGAACAGGTAGAAGGATTTTAAGAGCCAGAGGTGAGAGAGGGCTGCTGTGAAGCAGTGTCTTCTGGCCAAGACAGAGCGTTTGCATTCATGAACCCAAGCACGGCTACGGCTGTCCGCAGAAGACCTGTGCAAGTCCATCCCCATCAACATTCCTGCATGAACTGAACTGCAGGGGGAGCGTCCGAGTTCTTCAGAGAGTGGCCCCTGGTTGGTTCCCCACACACTGGGGGATGGCCTTATACCCATGGGCATATAGCAAGCATTAATTGGATTTAGTGAGTTATAAAATGAAAAAGAAGAGGAGGAGGAGGAGGACTTGAAGTTAGGAAGGGGACATGGTCGGGGTGGCCTGAGAGGAGTTGTAGAGGAGAGTGGCGTGGATATGATCGTAATACGTTGTTTGCCGTGTGAAATTCTCGAAGAGTAAATAAAAACTACAACCAAAAAAAAAAAAAAAAGACTGGACGAAGGGAAGGGCGCCCTTCTTGTCTCATAGTTCTGCCTGTTTATGGAACTCCAGGAGACCAAAGCCCTGACAAGTGGGGGAAAGAAGCTGGCTTCACCTTCAAGCAGGAACAAGCAGCTGTGATCACGCGAGCACCAAGCGTCTGAATACCAAGTCAGTGCAAAGCCTGATCTGGACCAGGACTCCGGAACTCACAGTCCTGGAACAGGCTCGACTCCGCCCTTCAGACTCTGCAGCCATGGGGAAGGACATCAGCACACTCAAATGGTTAGGTGAGTAGATGGTAGGTACCGATGACTGGCACAGGCACTCAGGTGGTGGGATAGAGCTGGACATGATGACGCAATGTGCCAGGCTAGAATTAATTAAACAAAAACTCGTAAGCGAATGATTTCAAGTCTCTGCCCTGGTGGAACTTAGATATTGATGCAGAAACATCTACTAATAATACAACAGATTTCCAAAAATCTAATTACCACAGGAAGAGGAAATTCAGCAGGTGGGTAAGATCAAGATAACTACGACAAGAGCTTTGGATTAGGTAGTGAGGGGAGCTCTCTCTTAGATGGTGGCAGTTAAGCTGAGTCCTAAAGAAGTTGCCACCCCCTGTAAGGAGCATCCTAGGCAGAGAGAAAGGCTGTGAAATTGTCGAGGTGCTAAGTCGCACGGCCTTCTGTGTGTAGGATAAGCTGGAAGATTTGGATTGCATGTGTTTTCATCTTGTAGAAAGATAACATCGGCTTTAATTCGTATTTGACCTAGCATCAGTTGAGGAGAGTAGAATCAGTCGGCGGTGGCATGTGTAGACTTAAAAAGCAAACCTATTGGCAGTTCTGGGTTACCTGTGGTTCCCAGGGCTTTGAGTTCCTGTAAGGTTATGAAAAAGAACAGAACAGAAAAATCCTGGGTAGTACTCCTAAAATCAAGAGGGAATGTTCTGTTTTAATAGAAGGCACTAATTTGAATGAAGAGTTCAAGATTATTGAGGGAAAAGTGCAATGACCACCTTCTCAGAAGTATGTCCCCTAAGTGGTTAATTTGAGGGACCTGCATTCTTGACGTTCATAGTTGATTTAAAGTTCAGAATTAAAACGGAGATGCTGTCATGGTTCACAAATTACTACTCATCAGACTCTTCCAAGAGAGTTTTGTGTTACTTTATTATTATTTCTTTTATTTTACATCCCACCTGCAGTTTCCCCTCTCTCCTCTCCCC
>CABHPQ010136362.1:0-16211 GCA_902168405.1 Peromyscus aztecus
AACCTCTGAGCCATCTCTCCAGCTCCATTGGTCTCTTTTTAATACAATTATTTCCTGCTATGAGCTTGCCTTCATTTTTTTTTTAGTGCCACCAAAACATCACGCATTATTAGACCTAAGTTTTCATTAGTGTGGAGTGTTTTGTCAATCTCTTGCTCTTAACCATTTCCCTCTACAAGCTGTGTGGTCTTAGGCAAATAAGATGGAGGGGTGCCTGAAGCTTCAAGCTGACTGAGGATACACACTGCCCTGGGCCAGTCAGCTCAGAGGAAACCTGAATCCACTTCATCAGACCACCCTGATGTCCTCTTCAGCTCAGCCCTTCTCACAACATCCCACCAAGCATGGTATTAGGACCCCAACCTTCCTGTTTCTGAACCTGCTTCTTAGTGACCAAGAGCCCAAAGAAAGGAACTTTCACCTCTGTGGCTGTGTCCACTGGCCCAAGAAAACAATGGCAAAAATGGGAGGAAGCTTCCAGCGTCCATCAGTGACCAGGGGCTGGGACTTGTTAGTCACCACCAGACCGCATTAGCCAAGATCACCCAGCCAAAAAGGTGGTGGGTGAGAGTGGATGTGCAGGGCTCATGTGCCTGGTTGACTCACAGGGGTGCCCAGAGTTCAGAAAATGCTTGTTGAAGGATGAAGTGAAATGAGGGGACCTAGGGGTGGGGGTGAGCTGTGGCTCTGGGGCATAGCTCAGAACCATCTCCCTGCAGATTCCCTACCCAGTTCCTTCCATCTAGAACGAAGGTTGGCTTTGTGCTACAGAACCAAGATGCAAGGAGGCTTTTATAGAGGAATGTCGAGTCCTGACTCCCAGTTTCACCCTACCACCGGCTGTGGCCTGGCCACGGGGGCTGGCTTCTATGCCAAGCTCACCCCAGGGCCTCCTGTTCTTCCTGGTGCAAGGGATGAAAGTACCAGGGGACAAGCAAACAGAGGACAAGCTCACGATGACGTAAATAGACACAGTCACTACCCTCAGCCTCTACCCAGGCCTCTACTTCAATAAGCTAGGACCAGGTTTGCCTTTCCCACAAACCCCCAGGGGTGCCAGGCAGTGATGGCGCACGCCTTTAATCCCAGCACTCGGGAGGCAGAGCCAGGCAGATCTCTGTGAGTTCGAGGCCAGCCTGGTTTACAGAGTGAGATCCAGGACAGGCTCCAAAACTACACAGAGAAACCCTGTCTTGAAAAAAAACAAACCTGGGGGCTGCAGGTGCCATGCCAGGGTCCTGGCTTCAGGAAGTGACTGGCAGATTCCAATCCCTTCCACGCCCGTGCCAAGCCCTTTGTCCACTGCTCTCTCCTGCCCCCCTTCCTGCTACATCTGAAACAGGCCTTGTACTGTCTCTTATTGTCTCCAAAATGCAAAATTACTGGTGGCATCGTGTTCTTGTACCAAATTAGCCACACTTAACTCAAGTGCCTGCCACCGGCAGCTACTGCGAGTCTGGGCACGCCTGAACGCACTGCAGAAGCCGACTCACTTGATTCCACTTGAAACCCCAGGCAGCAGCATCTCGTCTTGGCTCTGCCCTGGCTCATCCCTGGCCCATCACCCTGAGCCCCAAGCTCTGCAACGTCTCACAGGGGCAGCAGTTCAGATTAAGGGAGTCTAAACACATCGGCGGGGCTCTGGGATCTCCACCTCTAGTCTCTTAAATGCCAGGTAACCTGGTACCATAAAAAATAAAAATAAAAATAAAAAAGCAGACTCCCAAGGAAGGGGTAGGCACTCAAACTCTGTCTAATGAGAACGGGGCTGCAAAGAGAAACGGGGGGGGGGGGACAGGAAGGGGCTACTCCGGCTTCTACGGCTCACTTTCTCAGAAACTTGTTTCTGGTGACATGGTGACATGCTGAAGGGGAAGGACAAGGGGAATCTCTCCAGGGATGTCCAGCAAAGGAGAGCACCAGCCCCATGCCTTCCCTTGGCCATCCCTTTGCCTCCAGGCATCTCTGCAACTCACCTGCCTCCTGCCTCTAGATTATTCAGGCTCTGGCCTCTGTGGCTCTCCACCCAGAGAGCCCTGGGAATCTCTCCGAAATCTGTCTGACCAGAACCCTCTGGTTCCCACTCCTCCTGTGAACCTCTGAGTCTCTGCATTGACATCTATACTCTCTCCATCTGCGGGGCTGCCTCCCCTGGAAGCAAGCCTGGATGCCCGACACTAGGCAGCACCTCTGTATCCTTCATCAGTCCTTCAAGACCTCTCATTCAGTCATACCTTTGTGGGTTTTCTCATCTCTCTGGCAGGGAACATGCCTTGTCCTCCCTGGCTCAGGACATGGCTGGTCAGTGAGTGTGTTACAACGCAGCTCCCCACTCCCCACATCGCCCGTTCTTGGACAGCTGAGCCCCACAACCCTGCTGAAGAGCCCAGGGATGTGGAAGCATCTGGTACACAGGACACAAGCTAGGAAGGAGCTAGGGCTCAGCCATATGTTCTGAAGGGTACTCCAGGGTGAGGCACCTCTCCTGCTGTATGCTAGGCTCACACACCCCTGAGCGCAAGAAAAGCCCTGCCTCTAGAAGAAAAGCAAGACCCTGAACTGCAAGCTTGGGAGTCACAATCGTGCTGAGCATGCCTGCCACCCAACACACACTAGGTCCTTGGTGAGCACTTGCCCTGTCAGAAACCACATCCTGAGGGACTGGAGTCAGCCTTGGGAAGGGTACTAGAGAAGCCCTGAAGGGATCACCAGGTTCAGATGTAAGATCATGAAGGGAGCGTGCTGCAAGTTTCCCGGAGACCAGGTGAGGCTCTTGTAGCTTGAGTTTGAGGGTACTGGAGAGCAGTGGAAGACTTGAAGCATGGGAGGTAAAGAGCAAGCCAGACAGCTTCTGCAAATGCGCTTCCCACCACCTATCCATCCTCAATACAAGGAGACCCTCACCTGGACAGTCCAGCTCCAATGAGCCGACAGGTGGCTTCAGGAGCAGCAGCGGCTCTGATTCTAGACATTCCAAGAACTGGGCAAGACCATACCACATTTATAACTAGCCTGTCCCTCCAGGACCCAGCTCCACTCGGGCTGCCCAATATGAGTCAACGAAAGGACCCAGGATTCTGCCCAGAGCTGAGCTGGCGACTAAGATGATGATAATTTCCCATTGTCTGGTTGCCCAAGTCCAAAGTCAGTTCCTTGGAGTCTGCTGACCTCTCCAGTTGGGGTACAGGATAAAAAAATGTGAAACTTAGAACTCATTGGAATTGTGAGTTCTTCCTCTTCTTGAAGTCACCCCCAGTCCCAACTGTGCTAGCACCTGAACTGTAAATAAGAACTTTCCCAGTGTGGCAGGTGTGCCATCAGATCTGAACAAAGGCTGAGCCCAGAGAGACCGGCAGAGACACAGCATGGTAGCAGAGCCACATCACCTGCCGATCATCCTCAAGCACCAGCAGGGGCCAGCCATGTGCAGAAGTTGTAGTCACAGACTTGACAGGAAGCCCTGCAGAAGGTGGTTCCTCATTGTCTCAGGCTGAGTGGCTACAGTGGGGAATTCAAGATGTTTGAACTCTATTACTGACACCAGCCTCACCCATTTCTTGTTTGTTTGTTGTGAGATGTATCAGCTGTTCACATAGTCTAGGCTGTGAGAAGTCTTGTGAGACTTCTCAGCGGTTCGCATGCCCTAGGCTGGGGCTCTGTGAAGATTACTGTTGCCTGTCAGATGGAAGGAATCTAGAATCACCAGGGACGATGGGCTTCTGAGCATGCTTGCAGGGATTCTCTTGATTACATTAATTGATATGGGAAGGACCTATCTTCACCATAGGTGGCGCCATTCCCTAGGCTGGGGTTCAGAGAAAGGGCTCAGAGCAGCAGCGTGCATTCATCACAGTCTGCTTCCTGATCTTGGATTCAACATGACCAGCAGCAATAAGTTCCTACAGCCTTGGCTTCTCACTGCAGTGGACTGTTCCTTGAACTGTGATCTCAAATAAACCCATTCTCCTTTAAGTTGCTTTTGTCAGAGCGTTTTAATACAGTAACAGAAAAAGAAAATTTTTTTTTCAGGGTCCCCACGGCCCAGGTGAAATGTTTAGGGGTATGGAGGTAGCTAGGCTTCAGGATAAGGAGACAAGCAGCAGGGTTCAGGGACACATCTTGAAGGCACAAAGCCAAGCAGGGCAGGGAGTGGCCTCAGGGAAGATCCTCAGGACCATGGTCAGTCCTTGTGTGCATCTCTACCTTGACAAACTCTCCTGCTCCGGTTCTCCTGGGCCCTGTGCCCACGAGGTGCCTGGTCTGAGCCTGCTTGATCATGCCTTGCTTTGTGCTGGAGAGGGAGAGGGAGGGGCAAAGTCAAAGGAGCCTCATGCAGCCTCAGGGCCAGAAGCCAAGCTATCCCACAGCGGCTGCAGGGCCAGTAGTGACACCTGCCCCTCTGCTGACACCCTCCAGACAGCCAGAGAAAATAAAGAGCCAATTAGCACGAATCTTCCAGAGATCCTGCTACAGATCTGCTGTGCCATAGTTGTGACTTTTCACACCCTCTGGCTCTCCTCCACCTCTCTGTCTGTCTGTCAGTCTTGGCAGGGGGTCAGGGGATGCCACATATGCTCCCCTCTCTTCCTCTGCCCTCTGTCTCCCTGTCACCGGTCTAGCAGCACCAGCTGAGAGGGCAGCCACAGCACACAGTCACAAATCTTCCGTGTTATTCCCTCTCCTTTATTTACACCGGGCGCACAGTAGCAATTCAATCTGAAAAAGCACCGTGTTTTCAGAGGCGTGCAGCCCAAGAAATTGATGTTTGTGTTAATCAATCTTGTAGGAGCCTGCAGGGCTCAGAGAGGTGCCACGCGAAAGATTTCCTCTATTGATTGATTGGAGCCCAAGTAGGGAGGGATGGGGAGAAATCAACGCTCCCAGAGCCTGAAAGCTGGAGAGCTGGGTCAGAGTACCCTGAGAGCTCGGCCACACTCTGGGGGCCCCATAGTTTGTCCTCACCCAAAGTTGGGGCAGGTTGGCTGACAGGATTTCTGACTCCAAAGGTAGGTCTCTATGTCACCTGTTTCCCATCTAAGAGGCCTGGGGACATCCCTACCTTGTGTCATAATCCTCCTGCTGCCCACCTGGGTGGGTCTATGGCCTCCCGATGTTCCAAGCTCAGTCCTGAAAGGATCCTGCACCCAGGAAGCTGGAGATTGAGCTGTGGACAGAACAGCTGTGGGGCCTCGGTTAGGCTCCTCCACCACGGAAAGTCCCTTGGCACTGGCCTAGCGCCTGTCTGCTGGCTCTGCTGTCAGTGGGGGTGGCACACAGGCAATGAAGCCAGCTTGGTCACCTCTGTACTGGCAGCAAACCCAGAGACCTGGTCCCTTGCAGCAGGAGGCCTAGACTGGGACTCCATGGTTGGCTTTAGGAGTTTTTAATGACTCCTGTCTGGGTCCTGGAAAAAGCAAAGGTGGGGAAAGGAGGGCAGGGGAGAGTTGACAGTGACACAGAAAGGCTAGACCATGCACCCATGCACCCATGCTCCATGCACCCATGCTCCCATGCTCCCATGCCAAATACTCAGCATTGTGTGTGTGTGTGTGTGTGTGTAGGGGGCTGGTATACGCTATGAGTGACCACAAAATCTAGCTGTACTCCATGATGGTCCCTGACTTATGAGGGGACCCCACTGTGCTCCCTAGACCTGTGGTAGGGAGAGGAACCCAGAGCTCCCATAGGTGGCCACTCACCTACAGAAGGGCGGGTCCAGGGCCTAAAACTAGGGCTCAGAGCACAGGGCCAACTCATCTGTTTCCAAAAACTGGGTTGGTGCCTTGGCACAAGCCTTGGTACTGAGCAGGTGAACTGGCTTCAGGGTGCCTAAGAGGCTAGCAGTCTGACCACTTGTCAGACAGACAGCTGGAGTATTACCTCTTTCAGGGGTGGGGAGGCCAGTGTCCAGAGCTTACAAACAGTCCTCCCCTAGCTAGAGCATCTGCTCCGCCCGCCCCCTCTGCCCGCCACCAGAACACTGTGACAATCACAGCACACAAATGAGGCTCATGTCCACCGTACCCTGGTCATCACTGACTAAACACCTACTATGTGCCAAGGACTGAGTTCTCAGTAGCTAATATAACGTAGGAAACAAGGACCATGTCCCAGGAGCAAATGTCCCATCTCACAGGCCAAAAGCTGGAGACCAGAATAGCCATGTCTCCTCAGTGGGAAGCTGAGTCCACAGGAGGGAGACCCTCTCTAGGACCCTGTCCTCAGAGATCTGACAGCAGCCCTAGAAGGCCTCTGCGGGCCTGCGAGTGCCTCCAGGCAGGAGAGGCCCCGACAGGGTGGTCTTGGGTGGTTAGCGCCAGTCTGCCTTGCTACTCTACCCAGAATGCTGAGGCAGAGGATCACTTGGGCTCCAGGAGTTTGAGACCAACCTGAGCGCAGACCCCAGCTCAAAAGAAAAAGCCTGCAGAGGTGAGCTGGGGTCCTGCTCCCGTGGATAGCTGTGAGCTGCTAAGCCAATCCTTCACACTTACTGGGGCCCCTCCAGGAACCCCCCTCATAATGCCCGTGTTCTGAGCACTCAGCAAAGGCACTCCACCACTCAGCAGACACTAGAGGAAATAGATTCTTGGGAATGGTCAAAGGCTACATTGAGCCTGCTAATCGGGTGACTTTTGCCCCATTTCCTCAGACACATACATATACACACACTGTCATATCTTGTTGATTTTCCAACAAACAAACACGATTTCTGATTCTGTAACAGAATGTCCTGTTTAGGTCCACAGGAGCCAAAGGGGTGACCCTGAACCATCCACCACAGGACTCACTTCCAGGAAGAGTTCACTAGAGCCGGCGGAAGCCCCAAAGCACAGAGCTGTCTCAAAGGGCAGCTGCATTCACTGCAGCGCAATCACTGTGCCTTGCCCAGGCCTCCGCCTCCAACCTAGGCCACACACAACACAACCACCAGGCAAGAAAGAAGCCTTGACTGTAAATATAAAGATTGACCTGTGGAGCTGGAAAGATGGGTTGAGTAGGCACCGGTGTTGCTCATGCAGGTCATGAGAGGACATGCCTGTGATCCTGACACTCGGAAGTCAGAGGCCAGTCTGGTCTACATAGTAAGTTCCAAGACAGCCAGGGCTGCAACATAGTGACACCTTGGCTTCAAAAGACAAAAACAAACAAATGTAAAAATTAGAGTGAGGACTGCTCTTGTGGAGGACCCAAGTTAAGTTCCCAGGACCCACATGAGCTGGCTTCACTACTGCCTGTAACTCTAGGGGACCCAACACACCGTTATGGGCTCCACAGGCAGCTGCACTCGAGGGCACATACACACACAGCATACACATGATTGAAAACAAATCTAAAACAAACCTTAACATGTGGGGCTGGAGAGATGGCTCAGCAGTCAAGAGCACTTGTTCTTGCAGAGGACCGAGGTTCCATTTCCAGCACTTACATGGTGGCTCACAACCATCTGTAACTCCAATTCGGGAAATTCAACACCTTCTTCTGACTTCTCCAGGCACCGGGCATGCTTGTGATTCACATAAAGGCAAAACACTCAAACGTATAAAATACAATGAATCTTTTTTAATTTTAATATGAGGGTGCTGGAGAGACAGTTCAGCAGTTAAGAATAACCTGCTCTTCCGGAGGACCCATGTTTGGTTTCCAGCACCCACGTCAGACAGCTGACAACCACCTGCAACTCCTGCCCTGGGGGATTCAACACCCCTTTCTGGCACTTACAGACATGTGTACATACTTACAAATGTACACAGAATTTTTTTTAAAAAGTAAATCTTAAAATGTAAAATAAAATATTTAATAAAAGTTGCCATGGGCTGGAAAGATAGTTCAGTTGTAAAAGTGCCCGTTGTACGAGCATCAGGACCTCCAGTGCCCACATAAAGAGCGGATGGTGCACAGGAAGGCATGACGGTGCACACTGCAGACCTGGGACTAGGAAGCTGGGAAGAGAGGGACCCTTGGAGCCTGGTGGCCAGCAAGGCCAGCCCAATGAGTGAGTGAGCTCCCAGGCCCCAGTGAGAGACCCTGTCTCAAAGATCAAGGTGGGCAACTGCTGAAGAATGACACCTCACATAAAAATAAATTGACATGAAAAACAAAACATATAAAGCAAGAAGCTAAGCCAACAAACGAAAAGCAAACTGGAGGAAAGGAAAACAAAGCTTTCACAAGAGACAACAGAAAGAGATTTTATTGACATACCCGGAATTCCAACAAACACACACAGGAGGAGGAGGCTCTCCTGCTAGAGGGAAAGCCCATCACAGGCATAGCCGCCCACAGCGTGTTTGTAATATTTACCGTCTCAAAGTGCAAAATGTAAAATATGAGAGAACAAAGCTGGGGGAGGGGTGGAGTGCGTGCCTATGGTCCCAGCACTCAGGAGGCTGAGGCGGGAGGATCTGAGAGTTTGAGCCCAGTCTTGGCAGCACAGTGAAAACAAAAACATATTAAAGTGGTTGATACCTCTTTATCCCCGCCCAGTTGGCAATGCCTGTAGTCAATCTATAAAATCAGCAGGAAATGGTATCCAGTGTTGTGTCTGGGGAAAGAGCTATAGTCGTTACTGCTATTACCAAACACTGACAAGAAGCAGCTTGAGGGAGGAAAGATATACTCTGACTCACGAGTCAGAGCATACAGTGCCTCGTGGTGGTGAGGGCACCGTGGTGGGGGGGGGGGGCTGCTTGCTCACACCTTGGTAGATCAGGAGGCATAGAAAGGACATGCTAGCACTAAGTTGGCTTTTTCCTTCTCCCTTTTTATTCAGTCTGGGACTCTAGCCCCATGGATGGTGCCACCCACATTCACAGTGGGTCTTCCTTCCTCTGTTAAGCCTCTCTAGAAACACATCACAGACAGAGGTGTGTCTCCTAGGTGATTCCAAACCCCGTTAAGCTGACATTGAAGTTAGTCATCACAAGTCCACCCCTTGTTGACGCCCAATCGTATCACTCTTAAACAATAACAGTCCAATTTTGGTTCCCACACAAGACATGTTCAGTCCAACTTCAAAAGTCCCTATAGTCTTTGAGGGTGCCAATTTGCTTAAAAGTGCAGTTTCTTCTGGTACTCAAATTCTTAACTAAGAACTCAAATATTTTTTATTTTTTTAATATGTATGAATGTTTTGTCTGCATACATGTCTGTGCACTTCATACATGTCTGGTACCTTTGGAGGCCAGAGAAGGCACCATATTTTCTAGAACTGGAGTTAGAGCATACAGTAGAGTTACAGTTGGTTATGAGCCATCACATCAGTGCTAGGAATTGAACCTGGGTCCTCTGCATGAGCTGCCAGTGCTCTTAACCACTGAGCCATATCTACAGTCCAACTTATTGATTTTTATCTTGTAGGTTTGAGTGTTTTACCTTCATGTATGTATGTGTACATGCCTGGTGTCCATGGAGGTCATAAGAGGGCATCTGATTCCCTGGATCAGATAGTTGTGAGGCACCATGTCGGTGCTAAGAATCCAACTTGGTCCTCTGCAGAAGTAACAAGTGCTCTACAGCCCTAAATTAAATTTTTGAAAAAATGAGTTCTCGTTTTATTTGTTGGTTTGTTTTTAACTTTTTATTGATTGTTTTCAGATTTCACATTATGCATCCTGATCCCACCAATCTCCCCATCGTCAATGCCCCATCTGCCCTCTGCCCTTGCAACCTCCCCCTCAAAACAAAATTTAAAAACAAAACAAAACAACCAAACAAAACAAAACAACAACCAACACAAAAGGAGAAGGATCTCATTGTGGAAGCTGTGGTGTGGCCCGTTGAGTCACACAGTTTACCCTTTAGTCCATTCATCTTTACTTGCAAATGTTCATTGCCATGAGTCATCAGTCTGGCTTGAAGCCTCTGGTTTCTACATCATCCATAATGGGCTCTCACTGGGGCTCCCCTTGGATATCCTGTTGTCCTGTGTCGTGGGGATTCTGCAGTTTGGGATCTACAGGTTTGTCCCCTTCATGTGCTCCAACAGTTCATAGATGAGGTGGATGTTGGGGTGGGCCAGCTCATAGGCCTGGTTCTGGGCCTGGGTGGTAGCAGGGCTGGTCAGCCCGCCAGCTCCCCCACCCCACCCCCCGTTGTCACCACCCAGGTGAGCTCTCCAGCACTGCCTCAGCCGACCCAACGACTCAATGCAGCCTGCAGCAAGGAGCAAGGCCAGTTCTCCTGCTCTCAGGGCCTGGGATCTGGCTTATCCACACTCACACCAGCAGAGCCAGCTCCACTGTCTTGCGGCACCCTTCCTCCACAGCTTCTCTCTCTCTCTCTCTCTCTCTCTCTCTCTCTCTCTCTCTCTCTCTCTCTCTCTCTCGCTGGGGCTGGGGGCTGGGAGGGGGAGTCAGCTCTCCCCCCCCCTTGTGTCCTCAGTGCAGTCTCACCTGCGCCCCCAACAACAGGGTCAGCTCTAGTGTGCTGTCCAGGTGGGGTGCAGGGCCCGCTCTTCCATGTGCTTCAGTGGGTGAGGGACAAGGCTAGTTCTCCATCTCTCGCGATCCTGGGGCCAGCCCTCTCACCCACCTTGGGTAGCAAGGGGTGGGAGAGAGGGCATCTTTCCTTCACCCATGCCACTACATGTAGATGAGGAAGGCACAGGGTCAGTTCTGCTGTTCTCACGTCCTTGGGGATTGCTCATCTGCGTCCCGACAACAAGCTCAGCTCTAGTGTGCTCTCCAGGTGAGGTGCACACCATGGTGAGGGTGTGATCATCTTTCCTGATTGGGGGGGGCAGCCTTTTGCCGCCATATCTATCGAGGGGCAGGGCCAGCTATCCCAGGGACAGTGAGGGGAGGGACCAGCTCAGCATGGCCCTTGAATTTCAACACACTTGGTTCCTATGACCCCCTGTGGTAACACGTGCCATGGACATCAACACAGACCCCAACCACATCAGGACCACGGACCCAGACATGGCCCTCAGCAGCAGCCCAGGCCCGGGTGTCACCATGGTCCAGGTGGCAGCACAGGCCACCCAGATCAGTGTGGCCCTGGTAGCATCATGTTCTCAGGTGGCCCTGGTAGCCCAGCATGTTCTCAGGTGGCAGACCAGACCCAGGTATCCGCATGTCCACAGGTTATGACCTAGACCCTGGGCATCCATGTGGCTTTTGGTGGCAATGTGGGCCACATCAACAATGCAGACCCTAGCTGTGATAGGATCACGTTTGTTTGTTTGTTAATGGCACAAAGTGAACATCCCATTCCGAAGGGGAAGAATGAAAAAATAACAAGAAAAAAATCAGACCAAAGCCAGACCAAAACTCAAAGGGGCAAGTATGCTCCATGTCCAGCATCTGAGGCTTGTGGAGGCCCCACTTACACTCCAACACCCTTGACTAACCCCATCCCCCCAACTCTACCACCTGCAGCACATTTAGCGTCTCCCAGGTCAGCTCTACTATGTGTCTGCAGCTTTCCTCAGCGGATGCTCCACAGTCCTGCCATCTCCAACACTCTGGGATCTCCACTGCAACTTAAGTTTTCAACTTCAAGCTTCACACAGTGGTCTCTCAGGGCCCCCTTGAAGGGACTCCAACCCTGCCACACAGTGCTGCCACAGTGACTTTCTGGAACTTCGGTGCAAACCTCCATGACCCTGTAATACTTGGAATCTTCATGCCTGCAAAACTGGCACCTCAAAGAAGATTTGAGTCATCCTGAAGCCAGCCGGGACCCTCTTAATACAATTGTGTGTTTTGGGAGCTGAACCCAGGAAAACACTTCCCCAGGTAGTTGTTGTTTGTTTGTTTGCTTGCTTCCTTGTTAAGTAGAACATTCTCAGTTCAGTCTCTCTCCTTTCAAGTGATTTTGCACTTTTACCACGTAGAGCTTTGGGGTCTTGCCTTCAGGAAACCTTTCGTATTGTTTACCCAGTGTCAAGTGTAGGGTTTCTTAATTGTGATAATCTCCTTGGCAATCACAGCTGCTTTCTGTGCACCCTGCTTGTCTGTAACTTTAAACATCCCTTGCCAAATCATACATCTTTTTGTCCTTTTGCTCCCCTTGATGCTCTCTACCACTGCCGACCTGGGTAAGAGCAGTGAGCAGTAACCATGCTGCAGCCTGACTGCTGTCTTGGAGTGTAATTTCCTCCACCAAACCAATTAGTCCAGTACTTCCAGAACTTTTGATTTTTTTTATTTTATAATTATTTATTTTATGTGTATGACTGTTTTGCCCTCATATGTGTATATGCACCATGTGCATAAGAAAGTCAGAAGAGGGTACTGAATCCCCTGGAATTGGAGTTATAGATGGTTATGCACCACCATGAGGGTGCTGGAAGTTGAACCCAGGTCCTCTGCAAGAGCAACAAGTGCTCTTAACCACTGAGTCATCTCTCCAGCCCTGCCTCATTACTTTAGAGTTGAATTCCCCTCAAATGCTTATGACTTGGCCAGATTCTTTTTTTTTTAACCTGGAGCTGAGGACCAAACCCAGGGCCTTGAGCTTGCTAGGCAAGCGCTCTACCACTGAGCTAAATCCCCAACCCCGACTTGGCCAGATTCTTTACCAGAATGTAACATGAAATGGTATCCAGTCCAATTCCCAATAGCATCCTCTTTTCCCATTGAAAACCTGTGGGCCACACTTTCCTGTCCATGTTTCTATATTGATTGCTTTTCTCACTGTTGTGACCTACAGCAGATGATCAGGCTCAGGGCTAGGGAATGAGCCCCTCAGTCTTATCCTACATAGAGACTCCAGAATCCCAAGGCCATGGCGAGTGTGGGCTCCCACTAAGTAGAGGCAGCTGCAAGGACTATTCCTGGAAGACTAAGAGCTTGCACAGAAGGACAAAGGAAACAGTCTCTGTCAGTCACTCTGTGGCTGACCCTGCTAGGAGCCTTGGCAGTACCTAGGACAGATGCTGGTCCTGTGCTGAAGAGAAGGGCTCACAGAAAGAACTTCTGGGCTCAGGTGTTCCAGAGGACAGTCTCTACCGTCCCAGACCATCCTGGGCTCTCTACACTACAGAGGAGCCTGAGACCAAGTCTTTCTAGTGGATCCTGGGGTGGTGGTCTTGCCTCTTTAAGACATTGTCATAAAATGAGCCTCCTGGTGCTCCGCTTCGAGGAGAAGGGGGGAGAAGAGGCTGTCGTGTTCATCCCCAATTGAGGCATGGCTTTTGGCTGAGGAAGTTAGAGCATTTCAACCTTGCTAGAGACCGATGTACAGTGGGACTGTAAAGGGATGGCCTGGAAATGGGACTTTGTCCTCTGCACCCTCAGCCCATGCTCTAGTGGGCATGGCTCCTCAGGGGGCAGCCCTGCAGTTCATGGGCAGCCCCCATGCAAGCCCAGCCAGGCCTCCATCTGTTACCTTGGTTCCCAACTGCTGCCACCCCCATTCCAGTTGTGGTCCTGATGTCCCTTGGATGCTGTATTTGCCAAAAGGCCTCTGCAATGCCTACTGGAGGCACACACAGTGAACAGGGACAGAGCTAGTCAGTGGTGCGGCTGAGAGACCAGCTCAGAGGACATCCTGAAGGGGGAGGGAACCTCATGAACAGGGACCCTGAGTGGGGAAAGCTGAACATTCTAGCACAGAAGGAAGGGTGGGGCCAAGGACGGGCTGTGCAGGGCTGGTGGTCTGCCAGGCTGGCTACCTCAGTGTTCTACTTGGGTCAATGGACAACTTACAGCACACACATCTGAAACATGGAATGAACCCAGGTTGTCAGGCCCCAAAGCCCCTGGGGTCATGTATGGTCACAGCTGTACTCTTCCAGGGATGCAGACACCCCAGACTGGAAAAGGCAGACCCTAGCAAGTATCTCCTGCATTTCACAACAGGAGCTGGTCACAGAGAGAAACCAACCCCGGGTCCTGGCTCGTGGGGGGGAGCTGCTTCACCTGGAGGGACAGACCTAGAGGAAGGGACATGGAATTGTAGTCATGTCACTGACGGCACACCACCTGTGATCTCATGACACCCCACTTTACAGAGAAGAAATGTGTGAAATGGAAGCGTAGAGAGTAGTAGACTGAATGTCACCCCACACACACCCCACAGATACATCCTGTGAAACCTACGTCTGTCCTTGTTTGGGAAAAGGGACTTTGCAAATGTGAATGGGTGCGGGATCATGAAAAGAGATCAGTGAGGACTGAAGGCCCTAACTCAAGGACAAGCGCCATTAGAGGAGACACACAGCACACAGGGAAGCAAGAAGCAAGAGGAGGCCTTAGGAGCAGGAAAAAGAAACGTATTCACATTCTCAACCCCAGGAGTGCAGGAGAGACAGGAAAGACCATCCCTCCAGGAGCCTTGGGGGGGGCCAGAACCCCCACTCCCAAGCCTTGATATTGAACTCCGACCTTCAGAACAGGAAGAGAATACATTTGTTGTGAACTGCTCAGCGGCAGTTTGTGGACCTTCAATGATGCAGTATCAGGATGCTCAGAGACCTGTGTCTGCCCCAGGTAAAACAGGAACCCAACCTGGATGTGGTGTCCCAAACACGGGGCCTGGGCCCTGAGCTCCAGATGGCACTATCTGT
Source organism: Peromyscus aztecus (assembly GCA_902168405.1). Taxonomy (NCBI): domain Eukaryota; kingdom Metazoa; phylum Chordata; class Mammalia; order Rodentia; family Cricetidae; genus Peromyscus; species Peromyscus aztecus. The sequence continues at coordinate 14,513 of CABHPQ010136362.1, forward strand.
TGACCCCCCCACACACCAAAATGGGAAGTTTAGGTGAGCAAAGTCAGGCACATTTTGCCTTCAGTTCAGGTTTCTGAGCACCCCAAGTGTCCAACTGTTCCAGTAGGTGTCCTGGAACCCCGTGTAGCCTGCAGCACATACAGTCTGTTGCTGGCTCTTCCCCTGTGGCTCAGTGAGTGTGGAGCTAACAGGGAGCAGACATAAACAGGCAGGCCCCAGTTCAACAAAATGGGACACAGCAGAGGCTACCGGGGACCACAGGACAAAGTCACTGTCACCTTGGGAGAACCTAGGTGACAAGGATTAGGGCACTTGGGAGAACCCAAAAGGAACAGGGTGGCTGAGGGGCCCTCTTGGAGAGCTTCAGTCGAGAATTGCACGTGACTCTAGAGAAGTGGTTCTCAACATGTGGGTCATGACTCCTTTGGGGGTGACCAACCCTTTCACAAGGGTCTCCTAAGACCATTGGAAAACACCGATATTTGCATTACACTTCATAACAGTAGCAAAATTACAGTTATGAAGTAACAATGAAAATAATTTTATGGTGGGAGGTCACCACATGAGGAACTTATGTATTAAAGGGTCACAGCATTAGGAAGGTTGAGAACCACTGTTCTAAATAGATGATAGAAATCTGATCCCTCCCCTGGATCTCAGCCTTCCTGCCTCTCCAGCACAGCTAGGTCTCCAGAGCTAGAAGGAAGTTGTCTCCCTTTCTGTCCCCAGCCAATAGCCACTAACTCCACAAAAACAACAGAATGAGAGAGAAACAGAGCAAGCCCCCTCATCCAGGCTGCCTCTGGGTTCCACAAACAGAACAGGACACCAGGGTAGCCCAAGAAGGTTCTGGAAGAGCCTGGAGGGCAGATGACTTGCATCTGAGTCATGCCTGGTCTCAAGGGCCTGGGGCTCTGTCCCTCCCTCCTTCAGGCCCTTAGGACTCTCCCAGGGAGCTGGTAGTGGGATATTTATATATTGGAGGAAGGGCAGCCCCAGCTTGGTCCATGCAGAACTTCCGGTCCTTCAGCCAAGGGGCCAGAGCAGGATGGGAGCACTCCAGAGGCGGCTGGGTCAGGCACGAAAGGTCTCTGGACAAACGCCGACCCTGGGAATGCTGTGTCCCCTCATCTGCCTGCACGTCCGGGGGTCAGTGGCTGTTTTATTAATAGAGGGCCCCAAGGAGAAGCCTCACCCCGCTGGATGGTCATTCACCTCCCTGGAGAAGCAGAAAAGCATCCAGGGCAGGCTGGACCAGAGACACAGGGGCATCCCCTGGAGGGAGCACAGGCTCACTCCCTGTGGGGGGCATCTCCCAGAGAGAGCTTGGCCTCGGTTACTCTCTGCTCTGAGAACCAAAAAGCTAATTTGCCAGATCTCTGGCTCCCTCAGACAGCAGCTACCCCCAAATCGACACCAGTCTCATTGAGACACAGGACAAAAAGCACATAGCCTGCAAAATCACACAGCAACACATAGTCAGCACAGCCTGGGCAATGGCCTATCTACAGGACACTGGTATCCACAGGTGTCCACAGACAAGGTCCTGTTACGTCACCTCAGCTGGTCATTCACACAAAAATCTCTAGCCTAGCCCTTTGTCCCCTGCAGGGACTCAGCTGAGCCTTCAAAGCCACTGGTTGGTTGTATCTTTCCAGAGCCATTCACAAGAAACAGACGACCAGGTTTACAGAGATAC
>CABHPQ010136363.1:0-13161 GCA_902168405.1 Peromyscus aztecus
GCCTGGCTCTGCCTCCCAAGTGCTGGGATTAAAGGTGTGCGCCACCACCTGGCTCAACATTTCTTAAACTTGTTACCATAGGAGTTAAAACTCCATTGTTGGTAAATCTGTATGCATATGGGTGTGCAAGTGGGGGGTGGAGGCAGTGCATGTGTGTGTGCAAGTGCACACCACATATGTGCAGTGACCAGAGGGCAAACTCAGGAGTCATCCCTTGTACTGTCTGTCCACCTTCTGGAGACGGGGTCTTTCCCTGGCCTGCAGGCTGCCCATTAGGGTAGACTATCTGGCCAGCAAGCCCGAGGACCTCAACTTTCCAAGTAGTAGAACTGGAGGTGTGGACCACCACACCCTGCTTCCAACTGTAGTCATTTTACCCCCAACACCTTCAGGCTTTAAGAAGTTACTTCCCTCATGTTTGAGGGAAGAGAAAAAAATCTCTAATCCATTTTCTATCTTAGGAACTTCCTTCTAGAAAAATACATTGAATATTAAACCTCTATCATATTTTACCCTCAGTTTCACCTTTTCTTGGAGGGATCCATATAAAGCCATATGAAAATTCATCCCATTTATTAGTTTTGACTTTTTCAAACTGATTTTCTAAAAAACCAGTATCAAACTAAATTAAAATTCATTTATTTTTAATTATTATTTTTAATGAACTAGTTAGACAAACAAAAACCACTTAGTAGCCAAGTAGACTCTTGGTGAGTTAAAAAAAAAAAAAAAAGTGAGTTAACCAAGTTGCTCCCAGGCAATGGCCGAGGAGTTGGGTCCTTACCTTCCTGAGCTTTTCTGGAGAAAACTCTAAGCCAACAAGAAACAGGGTAAAGAAGACCCCAAATTCTCCCAATGTCTCCACCTGCACAATAGACTGAAAAACAAGGAAGGGGAATATTCAATGTTTTATGTACTTAGCACAGGTTAGCAAAACAACATGTGCTGATGTACAGAGGAATATTCCCCAGCCCCCCCTCCAAAAAAAATATGTTTTTTAAAAATAAATTCTGTGAATTTCCCTTATATCTGAGATCTTCTTGACTTCCTGACTGTGCGTGTGCATAGGTGTGCACATGCACACACACACACACACTTTCTTGATTTGCCAGAGGAATATTTATTTTCATTTTCATTACAGTTTCTATTGAGAGGCAGCTGTGGGGTTCACCGACTTTCAAATATATGGTCACTTCTGTCTTTGCTACTCCTTTTCTCAGCCTCCCCCCCCCCCCCCTTCCCCCGCCTCCCCCCCTCCCCCCCTCCCCCCACCCCCCACCCCCCACCCTCTACCCCCGGGAACAAGGAAGAGGCACCAAAGCTGAGTTTAAGACAATTCACATTGACTTCTTGTTTGGATACGGGGAAGTTTTTCTCATGAGGTGAATTTTTCACATTTGGCCACATCCCAGAGGTTTTATTATGTAAGGTTTGAGATTTTTATATATATATATATACATATATGTATATAATTATATACATATATAATATATCTTGAGTCATTTGTCACTTGTTTTTAATAGTGTCAAATTAAATGAAAAGAAACAGGACAATATATTCAGGTTTTAACTTTTTCAAGGGTTCACGTGGTTGGTGCGGTGTTGTGAGTGCCCGCGCTGTCCCGAGTCAGCGTGGACTGAGTGTGCGGCATCCTTGCTCTGTGTCTGTGTGCACCTTCAGCCTTCCTCACGGCTCTGCCTGCACGCCAGCTCTGGTTTACAACGCTTCTGCTGGACACCATCGTTTAGTTTATCTTTCGACACGGGAACTCGCTCCACTTACTGTAATGCCAGATGTTATCTCCTTGACATCTTCTTATTTTTATGCTTCCTTACTTCTATTTTCTTTTCATTTCTCTTCCCTTTTCTTGGTCAGACCATTGCTATGATGCCAAAACGATACACTTAAATCTCCATTTCTCAACTTCATAATGAAAGCCTATCGAGTTACTATAGGGAAAAGTTACGGTTTTGGTTCTCCTGACTACATCCTGCTTTTAGCTAGGATGCCCTTGGATCTTCACTCACAATCACGTTCACCTTCTCGTGGTACAGCGGACTGAGTGCTTGCAGTACCCTGGTGCTGTGCGGCCCGGTTGTTCTGACTTAACAGCTTGCCTGGGAGCGATCTCTGCTCCTTGTGCCTGCTCTTTTCCTCTACACTCCGGATGGGGAAGGGGTTGGGCAGAGGGGAGTTTCTCCTTAATCTTATTATACTGTTCTAAGTCAGTGGAAATATTTGTGCCAAATATGAGCCTGAAGCACAGTGCGCTGTGCTGTGAAGCCTTTGAGACCCTCACGGGACACAGGGCTGCATCCGAATCAGGTTAACTTGTTTCTGGAATGCACCAGGCTTGAAGCCTGAGCAGACTGGGCAGACAGCTCTTTTTCTGGCCAGAGATCATTTGCTATAAAGATGAGTCTCCTGGCCGGGTGGTGGTGGTTGCACGCCTTTAATCCCAGCACTCAGGAGGCAGAGGCAGGAGAATCTCTGTGAGTTTGAGGCCAGACTGGTCTACAGAGCGAACTCCAGGACAGGCACCAAAACTACATGGAGAAACCCTATCTTGAAAAACAACAACAACAACAAAAAAGATGATACGTCTCCTGTGGTTGTCAGACTTCGGCCTGGGGAAGTCACGGAGCTCTTCTGAGCTGGTTCAAGAACTGTGAACTACAGCGGCCTCTGGTCCTTGCACACTGCTTCCTTCCATTCCCTTAGGGGGTCTCAGTGAAATGAGGAGGCTTCTGAGGCTGGTCCTGTGCTCTCCTGATTAGTCCCTCCACCATGAACTCACAGCACCCACTTTGAGTCCCCTTTTCCCACTGTATGCTTAAGTGACGTACTCAGAAATGCCCAGGAACCCTTTTGTTCCTGCCAGAATGTGTTTATTTCCTTATGACAGGGATCATCATCCTGCCCCACAGACGGCTTGAGCTCTGCTGTCTCTTGAGACTGGGACTTCAGTCAGCTCCCCCAAACCACAGGAACTACATAAAATTACACTGAGACCAACGTTTGCAGCTGATTTACTGTTGTCTGAATGTTGGTCTGGACAATCCAGGCCATCATATTACCAGAAATGCAATTTTTAATAGTAATATAATTTAAAGAGACAGATAGCCTGTCATCAAGCCACCTTGCATTAAGAAATGCAATATTCCCATGGATTAAAAAATGCATCAAGGGCCTCTCTGGTCTCTTCACTGACTCAAGCTCAGATTTGTTAGTGTTCGTTCATGTTTGGTTTCCATCTTGTTAGACACTAAAACAGTGAGAATTATGCTTACCTTAATACTGTTTAGTCCGGAAGGCCCCAGGAGCACACCACAGATTATATACCCAAACATCGTGGGCAATCCGATTGTTGTGCACAGCCAGCCACAAGGTAGGGACAACATTCCTATGGTCACGATGTCCTAACACAGAAAGAAAAAATAGTAAGAGCGACTGACCGTGAGGATAAAAGGGGACGGAGGTCCTCGACTTCATCTCATCTCATGAGACTAAAAAGCAAGTGATGAAAGTCAGGGGCTAATTCTCACTACGGCTATGTCTCACACAGAAGCTGAGACCCTTAAACTGTGTTCTAAGAGATGAAGTTCAGTTCTGAAAGGGTTTGTCTCCTTGTTCAAACTCTCTATAAAAAAACCCTCTATGACCCGTGACTACTTGAATTCCATTGAGTGTTTTGGTTCCAGGGCCCTAAGAGCTCACACGTTAATTCATGGAACCTTCACCGTTGGATTTCTCGCCACTCAGTAACTGATGCGGTAAGATCCAGTACGGTGCTGAAACCCCCGGATGAGTGAGACTTGGAACGGGGTACTTATCCAGTCTCCAACATTTCATAGATATTATGTATTCATCACAACAGGAGGGGAAGAGAACTCTTCAGAGGAGCCCCGACCTCCAGGGAGGGTAATGACGATGTCAGCTGCAGAGTCGGCTCTGTAGGCCGTTCTAGTCATAACCATGGACAGCAGCACCTGACATGCGCTTGGTTCTCCGGTGAAAATCAGCCCCTGGGCATCCTGTCTTCTCTGCCCATCAAGAGTGGCTGTTTAGAACTGAAACGTGGTGCCATCACCTGTGACCCCCGCACTCAGGAGGCTGAGGCAGGAGGACTGCTGGGAATTCGAGGCCAAACTGCACCACCTAGTGAGCTCCAGGCCAGCCCAGGCTCCAGAGCGAGAGTCCATCTCAACAAAAGAAAACAAGACAAGAAAGGCTTCTGAAGGAAGAGATGGGAGGGCCCCAGTGGAGCCTCTGACAGCAAGAAGGCTGGCGTCGGGTCTGAGGCAGCTCAACCTCACGGGCCAGCCCCAGGCTGATGGGCACGGCTTGCCTTTATGAAGTGGTGGTCCGCACGAGGGATCGTGGAGTCTCGGGGCTTGGTCAGAATATACTGGTTGTTCTGGGAGTCGATAAGCATGCTGAGACCCAGGCCATCCTCCACTTCCCGCTTTGTGATATTCTGCTTGGAACTGGCCTCCTCTTCCTCCACTCTCAGAACCGCCTCGAAGTTGACCCCTTTGACCTGGAAGAGTAACCAATGTTATACAATTAGAACTAAATGTGTTCACACCAGCATTTAAAGAATCAGGACTGGCCGGGCGGTGGTGGTGCACACCTTTAATCTCAGCACTTGGGAGGCAGAGGCAGGAGGATCTCTGTGAGTTCCAGGCCAGCCTGGTCTACAAGAGAGAGTTCCAGGACAGGCTCTACAGTTACAGAGAAACCTTGCCCCTCAAAAAACCGAAGGAAAAAAAAAAGAATCTGAAAGAGCAACCGAAGTGTTTTAGTGTTCTGTGACAAAAAGATCAGTAAAGCTAAGTCTGGGGCCAGGGTCTGGAATCCCAGCTCATGAGGGTAAGGCACAAGGATCCCAAGTTCAAGACCTCCCTAGGCTCCAGAATGAATTCAAGGGTAGCAGAGGCAATCTGGCACGATCCCCTCTCATAATAAATAAAAGTGACGAGAAGGCTGGGTGTGTAATCCAGTGGTATGGCACTTTCCTAGCAATGTGCACAGCCCTGGGTTCAACACCCAGTACTTCCGACAAACAAAACAAACAAACCCAATAGTATCCACTGGCCAGAATCAGGGAATTTTTCAACTAAAGAATTTAGGGGTGAAGATATTAGGACTTAAGCTACTCCCAAACATCTAATTTACTTATGGTATATTCTTTCAAATGTTTATAGCTTTAGAAGTAACTAGGAGCTCTTCTCTGGACCCAGAAAGAATTAAGCACCCCTTTCCTTCCCTGTTTTCTATTCTCCCCACACACATCTGCATTTACTCTGATTTGTTTTTACTCCATAACCATTTATAGGTCCACCCAAGACAACAGTATGAATCTTCCCTTACCATCTTAACACAGGACAAATGAGAAGCTGGAACCCTATTTCTGCTGTAAGGCTGTCTTTTGCAGAATTTAACAGATGCCCCAGTAGATAAGCATTAAAACTCAACCATCCAAAATCCCGAGTCTAGAGTCCCAACCCAAGCTGAGTGGCAAAGCCAGGGCCTGGGACAAGCCATTTAATCAGGAGTGAGTGTAACTGTTACAAGAGAAAGCAGAACAGCTAGCTCACTTCTGAGGACACGCCATATTAATTTTGACGTGGCGCAGAAGTGTTTTAGCGTGTCCTCAGTCTCAGCTTCCCTAAGACACCCAGGTAAACACCTTGAGCATGTCGGGGCCCACGCTCATCATAATGGCTCGGCAGGCGGAAGGGTCACTTGGGAGTGCGCTTACTGATTTATTGTCATCGAAGGCATGCTCCTCTATCTCCTCCTCCAAACGGTCGGCAGCCTTCCTCACGTCTTCAAGGATCTCGTCAAGCATGGAGAGACTCTTGTTTCGATGCTGCATGTTTTTAAGGGCTTCCACTTGGTGTTTTTCGGCAGCAAGAAGTTCCACATATTCTGTCTCTTCCTAATGATTGTAAGAAATGAAGCTTTGGTAAGGGTCACACCAGGACATGACTTCCTCACGTCCCCTAAAGGCTCTGATCTGGATTAGATCTACAACTTTTCTGGGTCAATGGGCCATTTGTACAGGTGCAACTCTAACTCTAACCAGCAGAGGGAGTCAAGCATCCTAAACTGCTCAAATACGCTGAGCTTAGCAAAAAACGTGGGTGGGGGGGCAGCAAGTTACTTGGAAACATAGCAAATCGGCTTGCTCTCTTGGCTAACACGAAACCATGTGCTGCGCACAGCAACGCTGCAAGGCATTGTGGTGCCATGCATGAAGCACAGATACATTTATTTAGCTACTTTCTGAGTTCACGGGTAGAGTACTACCCAACCCTAGTCAGAGTTGAGCACTAGGATCTACAAGACATGGGTAGGAGCCTCCTAGAAGCAATGACGGAACACACAGGCCTTGAGGAAGGTACTCCCTCCAGCCAGCCTTCCTGATTGTGTGTGTCACCTCAGCCCGGAACTCCCATTCCCGACAGATCCCGCAGACTGGCGGCTGACCTTAATGGCGGCCTCCCTCAAAGCCTCCAGCCGTTGCTTGCTGCTCTCCTTCATGTTGACCACATCCCTGTAATCCCCCTGCAGGGCCCGCTGCAGTCCGTAGATGGCCTGGAAGACCGAATTCTCGCTCTCGTTCAATTCTTTCTGGAAGATCTCGAACGTGTGCACCTGGAAGAGCTTCTCCTCCCCTGACAGGCTGGCGTCCTTCTCCACCGCTCTGATGGCATTCTTCAGTTTGTTCAGGACCACGTTCTTCTGCCGCAGGAGCCCCGTGAGCCTTCTGCAGCTGTCCAGGACCCACTGCTTCCTCTGGGTGGCCGTGGCACCCTTCCCCCGGTGTAACTTGATGGCGTGTTTGGCCACCTCCTCGTGCTCGGCGGCACTGGCTATCATCAGGTGGAAGAACGGAAGCAGCATCCAGAAGAGACTCTCATCCAGGACCTTCATGGTCCAAGGACGTGGGGCAGGCTGTGGGGTCTTCCGCTACATCCAGCCTGCATCTTACACACGCATTCTCAGCTGAAAAGCAAATGGGACACTACATCAGCTTCTGAAATTCCTGTATTCGGATGACCACCAAATCTTGAATATTAAAGGACCATAAGTGGAGAGTAAAGGAGTTTCATCTGACTTTAGAGACAATTGTATTTGTTATTTATTTATTTATTTATTATTTATTTATTTATTTATTTATTTATTTATTTATTTCCAAGATAAGGTTTCTCTGTGTAGTTTTGGTGCCTTTCCTGGAACTCACTCTGTAGACCAGGCTGACCTCAAACTCACAGAGATCTGCCTGCCTCTGCCTCCCGAGTGCTGGGATTAAAGGTGTGCGCCACCACCGCCCAGCTACAGACAATTTTAAAAGATGAAAACATAGCCTCTCTAGATAAAATGTCACATGCCTGTTATCCCAGGACATAGAAGAGGGAAAAAGAAAGATTGAATTGGGAGTTCAAGGCCAGCTTAGGACACATAATGTCTTGTCTCAAAACAACTCAACAACTAAAACTGTGAGTAAATCACATATAGCTTCATAAACTGACCATGTGTGAAAGACAAAAACTATTTTACTTAAGAGGAACCACAAGCCGGGTGGTGGTGGTGTACACACCTTTGATCCCAGCACTCAGGAGGCAGAGGTAGGCAGATCTTTGTGAGTTCGAGGCCAGCCCGGTCTACAAAGTTCCAGGACAGCCACAGCAACACAGAGAAACCTTGTCTCAAAAAACAAAACAAAACAAAACAAACAAACAAAAAACAGTAGAAGAAAAAAAAATCATCTTTCCCATCACGTGGGAAGCCACTGTCTTCTGAGGCGCTGAGTGGTATGCTCAGCCACTCTGCTTGCTCTCCAAATCCTTTTGGAGTATTGTCAATTTCCCCAAGTCAGCCATAGTAGACATGAGAATTTTTTTATAATTCATAAGCATCTGACCAGGCCTGGAACTCTAGGACTTAACCAAATGTTCAGACCTTTTCCATCACTGAATTTCCACTTCAGTCTCATTCTCTTTTCCTTTGAAGGGACACCTAACACAAACATATCAGTGTTTGGGGGGGGGGAGGGAAAGGCAGAGAACCTGGTTTCGGATGTCGCGTTTTGGGGTGTGAGGAAGGTCTTGGTGCCAGCGGCGGCTGAGGTTAGAAGACACTGGCCGGGACAGGTGAGAGTAGTTTGTTTTCGAAGCTGCTGGCTGCACCGCTCAGTAACCGTCACTGAGAAAGAATGACCTTGGAGGCTGAAAAACAGACCGCAGAAGGATCAGATTAGAGAGGTCCAGTAAGTTAAACTCTAGGAGTCCCCCATGGAATCGGCTGAACACAGAACCCCTGGTCACAAGGAGTTATGGCCACAGAGGAAGCAAAGCATAGCACCTCACACAATTTATAGCTCACAGGAAACCGCAGAACACTGACATGGCCCACCTGACCTCTGAATAGAGCCTCCAGGTGAACGCCATGCCTATAAGACCTCCTCCACCCACAATCACGCCAGCATTTCATCTCCCTGGGAATCTGCCTCCTAAAACACGTATCCACTCACTGCTCACCCCAGTGATTTTCCAGACAAGCAGGCTAGATGCCACACAAATAAAAGGAGGCGTTTCTAGAGACTGCATCCCGACAAAACCAGGAAGGGAAGCCAATGGAGCCAGGCTAACAAAAAACAAACAGGAGAGCTCAGATCTCTGAGTTTGAGGCCAGTTTGGTCTACAGAGGGAGTTCCAGGACAGCCAGGGCTGCACAGAGAAACCCTGTCTCAAAAACAAATGAACAAACAAAACATGAGAACTCTAAAACCCTAGAAGCCCGGTCATTTAGTGAGGGCTGCTACATGCAGGTGATTCACCACATTGATTCTCTTAAACCCCACGGTCAAAGCAACTTGTGGAGGAGGAAAGGGTTATTTGGCTTGTGCTTCCAAATCACTGTTCATCATTGAAAGAAGTCAAAACAGGAACTTAAACAGGGCAAGAACCTGGAGACATGAGCTGAAGCAGAGGCCATGGAGGGGTGCTGCTTACTAGCTTGCTCCTCATAGCTTGCTCAGCCCAGGGATGGCCCCACTCATATTGAGGGCTCTCCCCCATCAATCACTAATTAAGAATATCTCCTACAGGCTTTCATACAGTCCAATCTTATGGAGGCATTTTCTTAATAAAGGCTCCCTCCTTTCAGGTGATTTTCGCTTGTGTCAGGTTGACTTAAAACTAGTCAGCACACTGTTAAACCAGAGGACGGCCACTGTGGTCAGAATAACAATGAAAATCACCAAGACCATATTCTGATTGAAAGCAAACATTTCAGCAGGGCTTGAGCAGGTGGCTGCTCAGGCTGGCTAGGGCTGCATGGAGGAAGAACTCAGCACTTGCAGCTTTACTGCATGCCAGTGTCAACACAACTTTACCACGCGGGTTACCAGTTCAAACGCAAACTGACTACTTCCTCCTTCCTGGCAATAAACCGGATCTGTCACCTCTAGGCCTCCCGAAGTAGCTACCCTTCTCCTGCTCCCAAGGGACATAGTCCCTCCTTTAGAAGCACATACTGTGGCTTCTCAGAGAGGGCAGGGACCTGGGATCCTTTGTTCATGCTTCTCACCACTCGCCCCCCCACAAAGATCTCCAAGTGTGATTATTTTATCGATCTCGTGCTTCAGAAAACCAGTGTATGTGAGAATGGCATATTACACCCATTTCTGCTTCCTTCCTCAGCCAGGTTCCTGAAATCAGTTGTCCTTCCAGCTCAAACAGGAGGGAGTTAATATTTACGACAACTTTTTGAGGATTCAGTTGTGCGAACAGTAATATTTTTCATAAAAGATACTTATAACATGAACGTGATATTGAAATTATCTAGATACCCTTAAAATACAAATGACACCTTTTACATAAGTTCATTTTACTTTACTTTAAAACCTGCCTACAAAATCCTATGGACGACTAAATTATAGTATAAAAACTTAGTAAATTACTAAACATTTTTAGCCTGTTATTTTTAATTACTAAAAAGACATTTTGATAACAGGTGTGATGGTGTATATTTGTAATCCCAATACTCAGGAAGCTAAGCTAAGGCAGAAAAGCCAGGAGTTCAAGGTTACTAGGGACTACATATTAACTTTTAGGCCAGCCAGGACTACGTAAGAAGAGCATATTTTCCCAAAAAAGCAATAATGATAATAATAAAATGGAAAGACACTCTGGTTTTCTGTAATATTGAACAGCCACATACAACAGCTTGGAGAGATGGCAACACTGACTGGAGAGATCCCCCAAAGGCAAAACCATGTAAAGTCTACGTAATGTTTTCAAAATGATAAATGATAGGAATGCACTTAGATGAATGGTTGTTAGGGTAAGGAGCAGGAGGAGGCGGCTATGGCTGCTAAAAGTAGGAGAGGTTCCCAGAAGCTAGACAGGCCTGGACCAGATGAGGGCAAAGATGCTTATCCACACTTACTCACCTGGAGCTCGCACAGCTAGGCAATCTGCACAACATCCCAAATTTGACTGCTAACAACTTTCTGCCTATATACAGCCCAGAGGGCGAAGTGCTGTCTCTAGAGAAACCAAGTGAGGGGTCTGCTCCACCTAATTTTTATTAGTCTTAAAACAGCATGGGAGGGCTGGAGAGATGGCTCAGAGGTTAAGAGCATTGGCTGCTCTTCCAGAGGTCCTGAGTTCAATTCCTAGCAACCACATGGTGGCTCACAACCATCTGTAATGAGATCTGGCACCCTCTTCTGGCCTGCAGGGATACGTGCAGACAGAACCCTGTATGCATAATAAATAAATAAATATAACAAAAAAACTGAACAGGAATCTACAGTTGTCTCAAGACAGTTTTTAAAAATATTAGTCATTAAATTTTTAGATTTATTTATTTTGTTTTTATATGTATGAGTGTTTTGCCTGCAGGTATGTATATGTACTATATGTGTGCCTGGTGACCATGGAGGTTAGATGAGCATGTCAGATCTGCTGGAACTGGAGTTACAGATGGTTGTGGGTGCAGGGAATCAAACCCAGGTCTTCTAGAAGAGCAGCCAGTGCTCTTAACTGCTGAGTCAACTCAAAACACTAAGCCACCACGGTTTTACATTTGAATGAGGAAAATGCACAGAAACAGAGATGTTTTCTCTTATTTTTTGTTTCTTGATTTGTTTTGGTTTTCTGTTGTTGTTGTTGTCATTGCTTGTTTTTGAGGCAGGGTCCAGGATCTCTCTGTGTAGTTCTCGATGTGCTGGAGCTCACTCTGTAGATTAAATCTGGCTTCAAACTCAGAGATCCCCCTGCCTCTGCCTCCCAAGTACTGGAATTCAAGGTGAGTGACTATATGCCTGGCTTTTTCTGGTTGAGGAAGAATCTTTCTGGGAGTCAAATGTGTGCCTACTCTTCATTTAGAACAGCAGCATCATTTCTTCCAGCATAAGGATCACATCATTGTCCAGGCACGGTGATTTATTCCTATAATCTCAGCCATGAGTTTAAGGACAGCCTGGGACACATAGAAGTTCCAGACTAGCCTAGACTACAAACAAATAAAAAACAAATCATAGCCTTTAGTCCCAACACTTAGGAGGCAGAGGCAGGTGGAGCTATGGGGGTTTGAGGCCAGCCTGGTCTACATAGTGACTATCATCAGGACAGTCAGAGCTACGTAGTGAGACCCTTATCTCAAAAACAAAACACAAGAATCATAAAATTTACTTCAAAACTTATTAAAAAGAAAAAAATCTTATTTTTCATTTTTGAAATACTGTGTTACCAGTAAGCCAGGCTATTTTCAGGCTTCGCATTCTCCTACCTCAGCCTCCAAAGTAGAAGTTCTTTATAAGAGTACATTTGAGTAGCTTAAAGAGGAAGAGGTGGATGAGACAGCAAAGAAAAGTCTCAATGGGGAAAATTGCTGAATTAAAACCCTTTAGTTTAAAGCCTTTTTATTTATTTGTTTGTTTATTCATTTATTTATTTATTTATTTTTATTTATTTATTTTTGAGACAGTCTCACTATGTAGCCCTGGCTGACCTTGAACTCACAAAGGTCTTACTATCTCTGCCTCCCAAGTGCTGGGATTAAAGGTGTGCTCCACCAACAGCCAAGCCCACTTTAAATTCTACAGTACACTTGAAAAGAGCACCTATACCCCCATAAACATAACAGGTAGTTGGCAAAGATGAAGCATATCAAGAACTAGAGAACAAGAAAGAGGAAGTAAATGAAAAGATCATTCTTGTGACCCTCCCCCCAAAAAAGTTTAAAGTATGTGTTAAACTTTTAGGCAGGGGAGGGGGGCATGTCCAATTGGCCAATCCTTGAAACTACTTTAGAAAATATATATATATATAATATATATAGTATATATATATTATATATATATATATAAAAATATGGAAGAGGAATAAGATGTCATGAACCAAAGAAAGATAAGAAAAACAGAGGCTGAGCAATGATTTCACTTATAACCTACAAACCAGAGCATCTTGATGGTGTTCAAAGGGTTGTTCAAATCGCTACGTTATTTGTTCAGGAGGCACCAACTCAAGTCCACAGAGAAAGGAGACAGCACCTACTCGCTAGCCTGCCGCTTGTGCTTGTTCTTCCCTTAGCTAGGGAAGCCGAGGAGGAGAAAAAGACTGTGAAGAAAGAGGCCCTTTCATCGGCAGCAAATATTTCTCTGGTAAGTAAGCAAATCTGCACTACGCTCCAGACAGACGAGCTGGATGCTGAAAATAAAGCCACTAGGTTCTATGTACGTGGTCCTACCCTTCTTTCAAGAGTTGGTTGATGCTTTAGCGGGAGGCTGGAGCCAGAGGTTAAACCGACAGTGCTAGGGTGACCTTCCAGGTCACTTTCAACTTCCTTGATTGTTACACAAACAAACAAAACCCTACACCTAAACTAAGAATTAAGAATTCTTGGGGAACGTGCAGGCCCTCTTGGTTGCTTGTTGACTGTGACACCTCCCAGGCTGTATAAGCTTAAGTCAAGGGTTGCAGGGCACCGCACTTCTTTTATGAAAAACAATCTTGGGGTGTCCGTTTCCAGGTATACCTTTAAAAAGAGGCTGCCGGCCTCAGTACCCCACAGGGCAGGACCCAGAATCGACACAAAATTTCAGGGACGAGCAAAAACCGGAGGCTCGGGGAGCTGAATCGT
>CABHPQ010136365.1:0-10904 GCA_902168405.1 Peromyscus aztecus
CGCCTTCTAACTGGCACGGTCCAGCCCAGCCTGGCCCTGCTCCAAGCAGAGCCGCAAGCCAGAGCTGCCTCCTGCTCCAGAGCTGGAAGGTACTCTGTACACTCAGCACTTAGCAGAGCATCCTTAACTTTTTCCTTTCATGACCTCTTTTCATTTCAGAAATTGTCTTTCAACCTCCACTAGATAGGTATACAAAATAGGCACACAAATTAAGCATTTTTTGATAATAAAAATAAAGAAATTTATTTTAAAACAGTTATTTGGCATTATATATCTACATATTCATATGTGTACATATAATTATATATGTATAATTTTACCATTTTTTGGAAACAAATTTGTGTACTAGAGACAGGTGTGCTTATTTTTACATAAAGAAATCTTGGCTGAATACTTGATACAGCAGGACCCATTAGCATCATCCACAGTTTTCAGAATTGATTGGTATTTTGGTCTTATAATTGTCCATGGTTGAGACCACTGCAACACATAAATATGTAGTACAGAATGGCAGAGGTATGGTTAGAGCCATTTCAAAAACTGCCAAAGTTCTGTCGTAATCTCAAGCCAAAATCCAGTTTATGGCTTTTTAGGAAACGCAGTCCAGGAACCCAAACAATAACTTTTAAAACCAAACATTGTCACACAATAGAATCCAAAGGTAAGATGACTTTATACTTGCACGCTAAGTAATGATGGTGAGGAAATATCAAAAGCCTTGGCTTTCCATAATTTAATTGTTATCATTGTATAAGGAGCAGAAAACTTTGTATGTGCAGTACAAACACTGCAAGCCGAAGAATAGAGTGGTCACTAATGTGAACTAGGGTATTGCAGGCTGTCTGGCTGTGGTGCATGCAGGCACACACAGAATAAAGGGTGTGTGTTACATGTTCAGAGCCAAGACTACAGTGATATTGTGCAAAATACCGTAGGCAAGTACTGCCAGAAACATATCTGCATTGTTACATGTTTCATTTTGGATTTACTTTTGGTCACTGCATATTCAGGAGCCTTTTTCTGTGGCCATTTTTTTTTTCGTGACATCCCCGCCCGTGGGGTTGTGACCTACAGTTTAAGAAGCTGGGACATAGAGCACATGAACTTTATAAATAAAAACAAATTACAAGCTTCACATAACACGCTTAATGTGAATCCTGGCGTGAAGTACTCACTGTGCAGAATATGCTTTCTAAACCCCTATTCTGCTCACGTTCTAATGGGAAGAAACTCGCTAAGAATAAACTGGAAGGAGCTTGTTAGCTTGGGGTTCAGTGGCCAAGGTGTCCCCTTTTCTTCTAACCAAGAAAACAAATTAGTGAAGGTTTTTCAATAGAAAGCAGTTAATAGAATGGTTACTCTGGAAACTGAGGTCAGCTGTGGAGACAATGAGACTATTAGGCTACGCCAAAAACAGTCCAATCAAGAGTCAATGGTTTGGACAATGGTATTGATGGCAGAGGAGTGAGCGAGCAGCCAGCTGGAGGGATTCTCATGAGGAGACAGCAGGATTTGCCAGCGGACTAAAAGGAGGTAGGAGAGGGAGGAAAGGACCAAGGACAGTACTGTCACAGTGAGCAAAACAGCAGTACCAGAAGCTAAACTGGAGATAATACCAGGAAGAGGAGCTGAGAAGCTAACCAAACTTGTTGTATAATAGATGTGCTGATTTGGAAATGCCTGTTAAAGAATTTCATCAGGTAAGTTCACATCAGAAAAGAAATTGGTTGCAAAGATAAAGGCATTGCTGAAAAGCTGAGCCAGGTGTGGCCAGGTGCCTGAGAGGTTACTAGCAACAGTGGGAAGGGCCAAGGCACAACAGGGAGAAGACAATGTCATCAGAGATTGAAAACTGAGCTGCAGCCTCTGCCACAGACTCCTAAAAACAATAGAAGGATCTAGAAATAAGGGGCTTTCCTTTCCCTGTGCCCTGGCATCTGTGGATGAAACGCAGGCTGAAAGCTGGATATCACAGTAGTTTATGAAATGCCCCCATAAGCTGGGTGGACCCTCCACCCACTGTAACGCAGGAGAGATCTGGGAAGCACAGGAAATGAACTGAGACCAATAGAAAAATATGAGTCATTCACGTGAATATGCTGATGAACACTAGAATAGTTAGGGCTAGAATTCAAAGTCAAGTTCCAAGCTACAGGTATTATTTAAGAATAGTAAGTTTAGATACGGAATTTAAAGCCATGAGACTAGATGAGATCTCCCATGAAGTCAACCTAAACAGCAGGTGCTTAGAGGTTCAGCTAATGAGAAGATAACTGGGGGCCTGAGGATGTTGCTCTTGGCACCAAGAGAGAGGAAAGAGCCACCCAGCAAGTGTCAGTGATGGCTCCGGTGAGCAGAGCCCTGTGACTGAACAGCTGACTCCTTGTGATAGGAAGCCTTTTCCGTGCTATCTCAATCCTCAACAAGACCTCTGTATCTCCATTTTACATAAGTAGAAATGGAATTTAGAAAGGTTGTTTTGCCTCAAGTCACCGAGACAGAAAGTGATGTCACCTAAATACAATCCAGGAAAACTAAATTCACATCATACTCTGTGAAGGAATGAGCAAACAACCCATACTACCAAGAAGTTTCTCCATCCAGATAAGGGAGAGCTTACCCACTTTACCCACTTCTGGCTTTAGGCCATTATAAGCCACAATGACTTATGAATAACCCAGATGTTTGCTATGAGAGGAAGCTGCTGGTGGTGGTGATGATGGCACGTGTCAAGGTGCTCAAGGTAAGCTTGTTTTGTTGTTGGTGGTGGTTGCTGCTGTGGTCCTGGAGATAGAAGCCAAGGCTTCACATATGCTAGGCATCATGGTTAGCTTCAACTGTCAGTTTGACATATCTATGTAAAAGGAACCTCAACTGAGGAAATGCCCCCATCGTATTGGCCTGCGGGAATGTCTGTAGGAGCGTTTTCTTGATTGCTAATTGGTGTAGGAGAGACCACTGTGGACAGCTCCATCACTAAGCAGGTGGGCCTGGGCTGTATAAAAATGCTAACTGAACAAGTCACAGGAAGCAAGTCAGTGACAACCAGCATCCTGCATAGCCTCTGCTTCCATTCCTGCCTCTGGGTCTCTTCCTTGTGTTCCTGCCCTGAATTCCTTTGATGACAGACTGGAATCTGTAAGCTGAAGTAAACCCTTTCATTCCCAAGTTGTTTTTTGGTCAGTGTCCTATAATAGCAACAGAAAAGAAAATATAGCAAGTACTATACTATAGAATGGTAACATCTTTTTCTGAAAATATCTCTTGCCTTCAGAGAGACTGAACTTTTGCCAGACCTTGAAACCAAGTTGACAATCTGCCTTGAGATCATTTAGAACTATGCAGTCAATCTGCTGTACTACTGTGTATTCAACCTGCTTAAGTTTAACCTGCCTTGGAGAACACATTGTAACTAACCTGGCTATGTCTTTGACTTTTCACGTAATCAGCTTTTATAACCTAAGATAAATGCATAACTTTAATCCTAAATTATGCTCTTTTCCATGGCCCTGACATAACCTAGACTAGTGTGTGTTGTGTTACACTGTGGGGTGTGTGTGTGTGTGTTATGGTAATGATTACTGCCAAGAAGTTGATAGCAATATTAAACAACAAATATGAACCATAAATATTGGAAGCAACATGTCGATGTTGAACAGTATCTGTGTGCAGTTTAAGTGCTCTTCTGCATCAGTTGGAAGTCAGTAAAGCAACATCTTCCCTTGTGAAATTCTAGTGAAGAGTTCTGTAGAAAAAAAAATCTTCATTCCTTTCCCATACCTTGTTTCCTGTGCTGTTCAGTAAGTACAGAGCAAAGTCCTTTGTTAGGAATAGGCAAGACAGACAGGCAACAGCAACGGATCAGATGACATAACAGAGAAGCTCTAGTCTAATCCACTCTGAGGGAAATTCTCTCTTGTTATTTTGTAATGTGATATCCAAGCAACAGAATTACAACCCCAGCCCCAGGAGAGGCACTTTACATTATAAGCCAGGTTGACAAATACTGAAACAATAATGCTTTTAGAAATCCTGCTTCCAGCCATGATGGGGTAGCAATGGCCAGAGTTGCTCTCCTCTCTTACACAACCCAGGAAAACCAGCAAGTTGTGAAACAGTAGTTTCCTGCTGGACAATACACAGGGCAGGAGAACAAGCTCCAACAGAAAGAAAACAAGTGAAATGCACCCTGCAGCGCCCAGAAGATTGCCTGCAGAGAACTCACAGTTATAGAGCAGGGCAGCAACCCAGACACAATCCAGCACTTTCTCTCAGTGTGGGAGACAGGAGACTTCAAGAGGGCCGAGGCAGCAGACTGGAGTGGAAAGACCTGCATAGGAAGAGCTCCCCTGAAGTCTTTGATTTGGTATTAATCAGATCTTGCAAGTGAAGAAACAACACTACACTAAATTGGAGAAAACTTAGTTTTAGGTTAATGCTATTTAAAATATGATTGCTGGACTAGATTCCAGATGATCCTTTACTAACGTGCCCCAACAATTCAATGAGCAAAGAATAATCTTTGCAACAAATGACACTGGAAACCTTGGGTAGCTGAGTGGGAAAGATGGGGCCTAGTCATAGAAAAGTCTATTCAAAACGGATCATGACATATAAATCTTAGCGCCAAAGCCATAGACTTCTGGGAGTCAGTGTGAGAGAGAATAAAGGAAATCTTGGGGAATTTGAGATTGGTCAGTGTGGCGGTTTGGATGGGACTATCCCCCAGAGGATTCTTTATTTGAATATTTGCTCTCCTCCCAGCCCCCGTTGATGACTGGGAGGTTTAGGAAGTGTGGCCTTGTTGGAGGAAATGTGTCACCAGGGGTGGGCCTTGAGCTTTCAAATTCTCAAGCCAGGCCCAGTATCACTCTCTATTCCTGCTGCCTGCCAATCCTGATGTAGAACTCTCAGCTACTTCTCCAGCACCATGTCTGCCTGTGCCATGCTGCCATGCTCCCTGCCATGACGATAATGGACTAAACCTCTGAACTGAGAGCCAATTTCAATTAAATGCTTTCCTTTATAAGAGTTGCCGTGGTCATGGTATCTCTTCACAGCAATATAACCCTAACTAAGATGCCATGTATTATATTTAACAACACACGGGGCTGGTGAGATGGCTTAGTGTGTAAAGACTCTCGCCAGCAAGACCCATGACTTTAGTTCAATCCCATGACCCCACATAATAAAACAGGAGAACAGGGGACTGGAGAGATAGCTCAGAGGTTAAGAGCACTGGCTGCTCTTCCAAAGGTCCTGAGTTCAATTCCCAGCAACCACATGGTGGCTCACAACCATCTGTAATGAGATCTGGTGCCCTCTTCTGGCCTGAAGGGATACATGCAAGCAGAACACTGTATACATAATAAATAAATAAATCTTAAAAAAAACAAAAACAAAAACAAAAAAAAAAAACCAGGAGAACAGAATCTGAAAAGTTGTCTGGCCTCTCATCTTTACTTGTGCTATGGCATACCTAAGCCTACACGCACACACACACACACACACACACACACACACACACACACACACACTACACATGACAAAGATTTTAGGGATAATAATAATAAATAAAAATACTGAAAAAGTGCTTAAGCAACTTCCGTAAGTGCTTATTTGTTATCTGTTAGTATCTGTCATTCAATTATATATGCAACATGTGTCATCCCACAGGCAAGCCAAATTAATTAGATAAAAATAGAAAAGCACAAAATGTACAAGAAGTTCACCAACAAGAGAAAAATCTCCAGAAACCACTGTATATACGTCCAGACCAATTTTGGCATGTAATTACTTAATTTTTACAATAGCAAAACATTTTGTATATAAAATGTTCAGTCCCATTTCTTAGGATTGCAAGTGTTTGCATGTGAGGTTCTTATGATTTATTCTGACTAATTGAGTCACTTGGTTTGTATATATTTCTGAGGCTGAAAAACAATTTATGTCCAGATCTAAAAATATTATCTGGAAGAAAAAATGGGAATTATGTTTATAAGCCATTGATTATGTATGGTATTTACATACGTAATCAATGGATATAAACATACATCCCACTTTTTATCTTTAAAACTTTTTATCACGTTTTTGTAAAGCAACTTTGTCCATTTTAAGTTATTAAATACTTTAAAGTTTAAAATGTATAAATTTTTGCAAACCTGGAAAGATTGTTTTCAGGATGCTGAATTACAGTAGTAATTCCCAGACATGTATGTGAAAACTAGAATTCTCTCAATCATTAGTAACTGTTTACTGAACACAATGATTCCAGCAGCATTACCTGTGTTGTTTTCTTTTTGCAAGTGATGCTTGATG
Source organism: Peromyscus aztecus (assembly GCA_902168405.1). Classification (NCBI taxonomy): domain Eukaryota; kingdom Metazoa; phylum Chordata; class Mammalia; order Rodentia; family Cricetidae; genus Peromyscus; species Peromyscus aztecus. Next base: position 6,319 of record CABHPQ010136365.1, read on the forward strand.
TAAAGAAAATGCCTGACACAGGTCATTTGGAGACATTTAGTTAAAATTTCAGGTTTTAGATGCTGCCTCTGAAGGGAACATTGCTGGTATGTGACTTGAACAGAGGTCATCTATTAGTTGAGGCCATTACTAGTACATTTGTTCCACAGATTCCATAGGAGACCATTTCTGGAGCCCTGATGAATATCAAAATTTGTAAATGTTCAAATCCTTATAAAATGCATAGTGTTTGCATACAACCTAACCAACTATGTCCTTCCAGATACTTTGAATGATGTCAAAAGTATTTATAGACACTTAGTATGTTGTAAACACTTATATAGATAACGGTCATTCTGCACTGTTTAGGAAATAATTGAGTGACAAGGGAAAACATCTGTACATGTTCAGTTCAAATGCAGTTTTTTAATATTCTAATCTATATTTGGTTAAAAATACAGTTGTAGAACACAGAGACATGGAGACCTGATCATAACTTCTCCATCACAACCATAACTTCTCTGTCATAATGTTACTAAAAGGATCACACAGACGTCCACACAAAGCAGTAAGTGGTGCCTGGCACAAACACCCAGTAACTGTTAACAATTGGTCCTCATTACAGTGAGACAGTCCTAGTTTAAGAAATGCTGCATGATAAAAAAAAAACAAAAACAAACAAACCTGGCAAGTACTCAAAAGGCTACATTTAGGGCTACTACACAGCCCAGCACGCCTACTCCTAAGTATACACTTAAGAGAACAGAAACATGCATGTATGAAGACCTGTCTGTGCACACTCATGGCAATATTGTTTGTAGCAATGAAGCTTGGAAACTACCCAAATGTCCATCAATTGATGAACAGAAAGTTACAGATGGTATATTCACATAGTAGATATTTGGCAGTAAAAAGGAGCAAAGTGCTCACTCAGGCTACACCCCAGACGACCCTTGAGAAGTCCACATGCTGCCTGATTCCATCTCTGTGAGATGTCCAGAAGAGGTGAGGTCATGGATACAGAAAGCAGATCATTGGCTACAGAGACTAGGGTAAGAGAGAAATGGGGATTGGCTGCTAATGGGATAGGATTTGTTTGGAGAGTAATGAAAGTATCTTGGAATTAACTTAATTAGACAGTAGGATGATTAAGCCACACTCCTTAGAAAATTAAAACCCACTGAACTGAGCAGCTGGAAAAGGTTGTGTTTTATGGTATGTGGTTTATATCACAATAAAGCCACTTAAAGACATGGGCTTGAGCAAGCTGGTGCGAAAAGCAGTGAGCTATGATTCACATCCTGGTGTGGTTTGGCAGTCTATCCCTGTAATAATTTGGGGTTTGCTGTTGCAGTTTACATTTCTACAGCTCTTGGTTTGTAAAATCACTACAGCCAGAGGTGAGAGACAATGAAGAGTAAGGTGGCTGGGGTGCCATCATGTGCAGCCTCAGAAACCCCTGTAACAACTTTGGCTTTCATGGATGTGGAAATGTTTGTCTTTTCATTCATTCATTCATTCATTCATTCATTCATTCATTTGTATGTGCGTGTGCATGTATATGACATAAGTATGTTCGCACATGTATGTGTGTGTAAATACACTTATCATATGTCTGTGTGTGGAGGCTAGCAGTCAATGTCAAGTGTCTTCCTCAGTCACTCTCTACTTTAATTTTTGAGACAGCTCTCCCACTGAACTGACTAGACCCACTAGCCACGAGTTTTAGGGATCTGCTGTCTCCAACTCTCCTGTATCTTCCAAACATGTGTGCAGGTTTTCACCTGAGGATTGGAGATCCTAACTCAAGTCCTCTTGTCTACACAGCAGCCCTTTACCTACCGAGCCACCTCTCAGGCTGCGCTGTTTCTCTTAATAGATTGTTATTGAGGAATTTATGTTCATACTATACATTTATATGATATTATAAAACTGAGTGGAAATGTGGTTACATCTCAATATTATCCACCCAGGCTCCATCACACTATAATTCACACTTCTGTGGGTTTTCTGTTGGCATACTATCGTTTGAAGAGCGATCCATGGTTTAGAAGCAAACAAAATGCAGAGAAGACAGAAAAGAGAGAATGTACTACAGCTTTTTGTCTGTAGTGTTCATTTTGTTTAGATGAGGAACAGAGCAAGGGCAGAGACTGGGCCAAATCCTTGAGACCTTTGTAAGGAAACAAGCGAAATGTAGCGGATCTGCTTCTCCCACAGTATCCCCCTAAGTCCCTGAGCCCTGGGAATGGGGAAGAGGAGTTCATTGTAACTTCCTCCCAAGTGTAGTCTACTAGACCAGTTCCATGATTACACTTAGTATGTCTAGTCTTTCCAAGAATTGGAGGAGGATTTACAGAATTCCCAAAAGCACACAATTAAGCAACTTCCCAGCTTATTCCCTTCTTCTTTGTTCTAACTTGTACATCTGGTGCTCATTTACACTGAACAGGTTGAACTTGTTGGGATGCAGCCACCAGGAAACAATCTTTCCTGCCTGTTCCTACCCTCTGAGAGCTCCACACCCCATCCTTCATAGAATCTTATAGTGATCCCTCACCCTGCCAGGTTATTCCCCTCTCAACTGCCACTTCACAGTTTGTCTCCCCTTCTCCACCCCAGGAACACTAAAGTTGGTGCGCAGCCCTGGGAAAGGGGTGTGTGGCCTTTTCATGTCCTCTTCCTGGCCTTTCTCTTTCCTGAAGCTCCCTTACCCAGTCTCTGCTTGCCTGTTGAGAAGCAGCAGAAGACCAGATGCTAGAAATGAGAGTTTAGAGGCCAATGTTTACAAACGATGCTCTTGTCTCTGTGGGCAAGCAGTATTAATTACTCTCTCATTTAGTACACACACGACTGCGCCAACTTTTCTGGAATAAAACTCAGAGCACACCATCTGACAGCCGCAGACCATTTTATGAGCAGTAAGGTAAGAGTGAAGTGGGACTGGACCTCTGACAATCCTTTCCCCACTGATTTCAGTATAGCCTGAGAGTCTGTGGACAAGCTGTTCTCATGGCCTCCCCACTCTCAGCACTTACGGTCTCCCACTCCTAAGACACTAATACGCTCACACACTAATACTCCTATCCATCCCTGTGGTGACCATGGAATTTCAATAGATTTTTCCCCCTGTTTGGATCCCTCTTCCAAGTATGCCTTGATTTTTTTCATATCTCCATTCTTTGGCTGCCATGAGACTAACCAGGAAGTAACATTGAGATATGACATCCTTTACAAAGTTCTTACTCAAGAATCACATAATCAAATTACAAATCTCTCTCTCTCTCTCTCTCTCTCTCTCTCTCTCTCTCTCTCTCTCACACACACACACACACACACACACACACACACACACACACACACACATTCCTCATGTTTTAAGTAAGTCATGAGTTTGGCTTGAACCACCTTCATGACTGCCCTGGGCCATGAATTGACTTCTTGGCAGAGTGGTCCTCAGGCCAGCAGGCTGACATCTCTGGGGTTCATGTAAGAGTCAAACCTCACTCAGAAAGACCTGCACAACAGCAAGGTCAATAGGTGAGGACTGCCTGAGAAACATTCTCTCTAAAATCCAATTGAGAAATCCAGCAGCTTAATTTCCTATGTTAAGCATATTTAATTGCTGTTCTAATAAATTCCATTAAAACAGTTGTAAACTCTTTGCTCATTTTTCATCAGATATCCTAATGAACAGGGTTTAGAATTTCTTCTTACTTGACAATTGTTTTTTAGGAAGGGAACAACACTAAACTGCTAAGCTGCTAACTATAGAGAAGCACAATTATAGCCATCGAGCCGACTTAAGGCACAGTAAGATGGTACTGTTGATAGCTCAGAGTTGGGAACAGCCAGCAAGTGCTTCTGTGATGTTTCCTAGCACTCCTCATTCTTTTCTTCCTGGAACTGTTCTTTACGAACAAAACTCCACAATGTCCTCAGTGAACTACTTACTGTAAGTGGGAAACAGGAACACCTGAGCTGGCTGTAACTCATGAATGGTTGGTACCTACCTGGGCCCTAGTACTGAAGATCAGTAACTCTGGGAAACAACAACAACAAAAAAGACAGATCAAATGGTGTGTGGGGGTCGGGGGGGAGGTGCTTTCTTTATGGTAAACCTGGTAAGCATTTTTTAGTTTCTCCTTATACAGCTTGTGGGGCTTACTGAATCTGCAATTTGACGAGTTTTAGCAGTTTGGGGGCCACTCATGATCTCCTCAGATATTGCTTCTAATCTCTCATTATCTCTCTCCTTAAATTATTATTTTATTGTGTGTATAAGTTTTACCTGTATGCATGTCTGTGCTTTGCATGGGTGCTTTGTGCCCACGGAGGCCAGACTAGGGCAGGGGAGTTCCTGGAACTGAAGTTACAGGCAGTTGTGAGCCACCCGGTGGGTGCTGAGAATCGAATCCAGGTCCTCTGGAAGAGCAGCCAGTGCTCTTAACCACTGAGTCATACATCCTGGCCTCATCTTTTACTTCTTGACCCCCAGTTATGCATCTGATTGACCTTGTTCCAAGGCTGGTAATTCTCATGTGTTTTCATCTCTTGCAGTTTTCTTTTTCTCCCAGTTTTTTCCTATATATTCTTTACTGACAACT